>CAAKHC010003743.1:9734-61174 GCA_901007825.1 Macroramphosus scolopax | reverse complement strand
ACAAACCAACAGAAGCAGGTGGAAATATCACATCCTCCACGTCCTAATGTCAAATGTCAAGGATATCATCATCATCATCATCATCATCATCATCATCATCATCATCATCATCATCATCATCATCATTCGTATCATTTGTTTAAAGAGTATTACATCCAGGTAATATTGTTTACTGGTGATGGAAGAAGTAGTTCTGATACAACACTGTAAAGTCCATTACAAGTTAAAGCCTACGTTAAAGTACTTGTACAGTGGATCAACTTTAGGTATTTAATATGAAACTTAATGTAACCAAAATACATGGAGCCAGTGGAGCTCATCATTAATAATTAATTGTACTTGTATATACCATTGAGTAGCTGTATGCATCACAATGAATGTGTAAATCTGATTTTGTAAAGGCACTGTAGCTTTAAAATATATTTAGTCTAGTAAAAAGGGACATAGTGGAATACAAGTAGAATCTGGTGTATGATGTACTTCAAGAATTGTACAGGTGCCTCAAATTTGTACTTTTGTTTACACTGCAGGCACACAAGAGCCACAAGGGGTTGATCTTTGCAGTCATCTTCATCCTGATGACAGTTCTCATCCTGTATGGCTCAAACAACAGCAACGAGACCCTCTACCCTCCCTTTCATATGGCTACGAATGATGGTATCAAGACCACAGATTTAAAGAAGTGGGCTGGGAAAGATGGTTATGTGCCACTTCATGGGAACAAGGTACTAGAAGTGGAACCACATAAATGTTTCTGGAACTGGAACTCATCATTGTGGAAGATTGACTTTAATATTAGTTTGGTTGTGGACTCTCATCCAATGCTGTTTAATGCATGCACATAAATAAGGTATTAATTAGTCTTTTCCTTTCAGAATATGACCCTGCACTGTCATAACTGTGCACTGGTGACCAGCTCCAGCCACGTCCTTGGCAGTCAAGCAGGAGAAGAAATCGACCGTACGGAGTGTGTGATTCGTATGAATGATGCCCCCACGTCGGGGTATGACACTGATGTAGGCAACCGGACCTCTCTGAGGGTCGTAGCCCACTCCAGTGTGTTCAGGGTGGTGCGGAAGCCTAGTGAGTTCCTACACAGCCCAGACAGCAACCCTGTGATCATCTTCTGGGGGCCACCAAACAAGATCGGGAAGGATTCCAAAGGAACCTTGTACAGATTGATCCAGAGAGTCAGCATGACCTACAACAACTCGTCTTGTTTCAGTATCACACCTGGCAAGATGCGCAGATTTGACGGTCTGTTTCACAAGGAAACTGGACGAGATAGGTGAGCATTCAGGGAAAACCAACCTAATTGTGGACTACTGGGTGAATGTCACTCACTGAAATTCTTTCCTTTTTTTTTGCTATTTGTTGTTTCTGCTCAGACAAAAATCTCACTCGTGGTTGAGCACAGGCTGGTTCACTATGGTCATCGCCATAGAAATATGTGACAATATCAAAGTATATGGGATGGTTCCTCCTAGTCACTGTGGGTGAGTACAACAATGGCACTACCCATTTGGACTCTGAATCAACATTTAAAAAAAAATCTTGATTGCAAACCAATAAATGTAAACCTTTCTTCCTTTAGGAAAAAATCTGGATTGAAGAAGATGCCCTATCACTACTATAAACCCAGGGGTTTCGATGAATGTGTAACATATCTACAGAATGAGAGCGGTCGAAGAGGGAACCACCATCGCTTCATTACTGAGAAACAGGTGTTTGCACACTGGGCGAAGCAGTACAACATCACCTTCGCTCATCCTGAATGGTGAAGAGACTTCCTTTAAAACCACAAGAGATCTCCCTTAACTCACAGAAGCCTGAATGAGCCTTATGATTTCATTCTAACTCCACGGTCTGAACCTTTAAATAGCCACATGATGAATATCAGCTATTTTAGGCCACAAAGAAAGAAACGTTTGGGGGGGGGGGCGATGCATGTGAGATGTCAAGGAATGTATTCCATTGCAAGATTGCAGAGTCTCGATTTTTAGAGGTTTCTGAGTAAATTGTGGATGGAAATGTGGCGGCCGTAGGACAAGTGTTTTGTAAATAGAGAAGAAAATGAGTTTTTACATGTTTGTAATATTTTTATTATTGAATATGCATGTATGCTTCCCATGTTCAGGTGGGATTATATCAACAAGATTGGACAGTGGCCTGAAGAATGAAAGGAACTATTCTCCTGTAATCGCAGACACTACCAGCTGAAACACTCATTTAATCTGCAGGTCAAATGTAGATTGGTGCAACTAGTATATTGTTTTCAAATATAGAAACATTACTCTCGAATTAATATATTAGATAAATTCTAAGACTAATATGATCACAATACAAGAATATATATAAAAAGGTTCTTTCTCTGCTAAACCCCCTTTTTTCATCATAGAAAATAAGGAATACGCAAAAGAATCAGTGCATGACTCACTACAAAGCAGCCGTATACAATCTTTACCATCTGAAAAAGGCAAGAAACTTTTATAAGTTTGTAAATATTTGATCAAACGCAACAATCTTGGTTTTTATGCTGAAAAATAAGTCTGTTAAAAGGTATGGACGCTCAAAATCCAGCTGAAGTAAACACCTAACAGTTATTGTTATTTAAAATAAGTGGACACGTTCAGGTTTTAAATCTAATGTGCCATCAAATATATATTCTAGAGAATCAGACTGTCTGATGTACCCGGACATGTTTACCTCAAACAAGTTGATATTCCCTGAATTTGATGTGAGGCTACGTTTTGCTGAAGAGGCTTTCTGATGGTTTCTTGGCTGTGTTAACACAGAAATCTGATCTTTTCAAATCATTTTCTCTGAGCTTGATGAGGACAAATCAAGTGTTTATAAGGGATGGATGCATGCAGCAACATGTGTTTGACTTACACGCTAAGAAATCTTTCACATGAAACTTTAACTCGCACGCTCTGCAGCATTTGTCTGTTTGTGTTGTTCTGCTCTGGACACTGAAATGTTTATTGAAAAACAAACCATATGCTTAGAAACCAACACCAGTCAGCTCAAATCTGTGAATAGAAACATGTATTTTTATATGTACAAGTTCTTCAGTCATTCGGAAACAGAAATACAGCATGAAGACAAAGAACAGTGTGAAAAATCTGACTGGATCATTGACTGCTTTCCCTGCAGTGATGAATGTAATGTGGCACTGGGTTAGACGGGACGTCCACTGGTACGTCTTTGAACACTTTTCTTCATCACTAATTCTTTAATGAACCGTCTGAAAAGGCAGCTGTGATCTTCCGTCTCAGCCCCGCCATGGAAATTAAAATGGCCTCCTGTTGTGAGGAGACAGGAGAACAACAGGTAGATTGTGAGGCACTAACTTTCCCAGAGTGCAACGTCTCCAGATGTTTTTTGTCTGCTCGAGGCAACACTGCGCTCACCTCTGTGCGAATAGTCCTGCTGCCCTGACCGGGACATGTGTTGAGGTAAAGGTCAAATAAATCACTGGGGTTCGTCACTTCCAGGTTTTGGTCAGCATCTACACTCGCCTCCAATCCTTGAAGTCCCCCAAAAACCACCAATAGATGCCTGGAAAGTCAAGTTTTAATGAATGAGCCAGAGTGGTCAAATACTATTGCAAGTATATAAAAAAGGGGAAGACATCCCCACTGTTCTTATTGGCTCTGAACCTACTTGAATGGAGACAGTGTTGTTTGGTCCACGTGGTTTCCTCTCTCTGATGTGCCAATAGTTAGATCGTACCCTCCTTTATATGGACTTTCTGTGAAAACTGAACCTGCATCAACAAAGATTAGAGACATCTATTTGTGATGAGATCAGCCAGGACACAAGTTAATACCCCCTCGCATGAATAAACCAGAACAGGCCCTATTACCCTTTAGTTTGGAAAGAGCTTAATATGTTGCAAATGTATTTGTAGCACATTTTCAAGTAGAAGGATTATGTTTGGATATGGGAACCTACTGATGCAAGATGCCAGGCGGACAGTGTAACCCCAGTAGAGACCTCCGTCTGTCCTGGGCACATGAGGAGCCACCACCACCCCTTTATAGATTTTGCTCTCTGAGGATAGAAAGACACACACTTAGTTTCTGTGCAACATTTAGAACACAGCGGATTTACTCTCTGCAAAGGTCTGATTAATGAAGTCACCTTGCTTCTGTGTCTTATCGAGCTGAACGGTAACTCGCAGTCCAGATTGCAGCTGTTTGTCGATCCGAACATCCTGGAGAGCAGATAGACAGAAAACTCGGTCAACGTTCACTTGTGAACACCAACATGTGTCCACATCAGATGACTGCTGCACCTTACCTTTCTCATTCCGCAGTTAATTAATGAGCCTTTTCCTGGTTTGGCCGGCCTGTCGAGGACTATCCCTTCCCTGTAGTCTGATTCCTCATCTATCCTCATGTGGTGAGGGCTGTCCAAAGGGTTAAGCAATCCTGGTAGAAAAACAACCAATAACTTGTGAGAATTTGTTGTTGTTTGTCATTCTATTTATACCTGGTGCTACAACCTACCTCGCATGCTTTAATTCAATTTTATATAACAGATGATTCAACATGAACTGAGAATCATCCTTTAATAACACCTATAAAACAATCTTTAATTCTCCTCATCATTCATGGATGAGGGGGCCAGATTTAGTGTTGAAGTATTGATCATATTTGACCATTTGCATTTACATTAGGGAATCATTAGAAGATAATAGTCTTAAATTAGCTTTAGAAAAGCTTTCTGCCACATACAAGCCGAGATATAGTTGTCAAATATGTTCTGTAAATTCATGTTTGTGAAGGATATTTGTATTATTTCCATTTACCAGCATACTGTAAATCTTGATGCTTTGGGAAAAACCACTTGCGGAGATATCTAGTGGAGAAGAAAATGTTAAATCATGATATCATTTAAAAAAAAAGCTGATAGTGGTGATCTGAATAGTTATTCTTCTACTTACTGTGGACATTCAAGGTACTGAAGTATCCTGGCGAGCTGAATACAAGCGTGCCCTTTCTTCCCAACGCCTGTAAATTCTCCTTCAACAGTCCTTTGCACAAAAACAAAAAGATATTTTCTATTAGCTGCAGTTCTGAATAGTATATGGAGGGTTTAATGGTAAGCAGCCTCTTGATGAACTCACTTAACATCTTCCCCATATTCGTCAAACACGACGATCTCATCGACTGAGAACACGACACAGGCGCGTGCGATCTGTCCAGCCAGGTAAGTACGAAGTTCAGTGGACTGAGCGTTGTCCAGGACAGAACCTGGCAGGGCCACACTCACCGTGTAAGCCCGACCTAGAAGACACACATCACAGCCCTCGATTAACAGTTCATAAAGGCTAATAGAAATCCAAAAATCTATACTAAGGTTACCGTTTTTGATCTTGCTTTGTTCAACTTTTGTTCTCTCTGCAGCCTCTTCCTGTTTCTGCTTCTCCAGCTGTTTGATCAGCTTGGACTCTTTCCTTTGCTTCTTCGCCTCCTTTGCTGTTAAGTTACAAATCAATGACAGTACGGAGAATATTATGTAGAAATGTTGATAGACAGAAAAACTAGAGAAGTACACAAATGAACAGAAGAACATGTTGTTTCCTAATCCAAATAACGGATGATAAATATTTATTTTCTGCAATTCTCAGATTCAGTTTTCATCCTGATTTTAAGAAGAGATTTTGAGGATTCTGGGAACACATCCAGCCCAGAGAAACGTGATGTCTGTGGGGATTCTTTTAGAGAAGCCGATGCTTCGAACTACTACTAATAAAGACTATTCCAATTCCATGACTCTAGGCACTCAAAATTGTTCAAATATAGCTTTAACGAATAAAAGATCTTAACTATGACAAGCTTCGATCTGTTGATAGGCGTGTAAGTTAGCTAGAAGCTGTTAGCATAATGACTACATCTGTTTACTTACCCTCTGTTTTCCTTTTCTTCCAGTCCACCCTCTCCTCGGCCTGAAAAATAAATACAAATGATTAGACATTAGACAGAGAAATGACAGACGATATCGATTTTAGTAAAGTAGAGTAACAGTACCTCAGAGACCATTTTTGGTCTTTTCACATCAACACCTGTAGACATTTTTCATGCACCAGCACGTGAAGTTTATTTACTTCCGGGTCGAAATACGGATTTCAAAGTAAATTTCAAAATAAACGTGTTTCGTGGTGAGAAAGTTGCAGGTTGTATTGCAGTGCTCGGAACTGAACTGCAAGCAACTCTTATTTTATTATTATTCAGATTGGCAGGTAAAGATGTTTTCCTAATGTGTTGCTCTATGATACATGCAAATTATGATATTCTGTAAGTATTATGGATAATTTAGACATGTGCTTAGTCTATTAATGTTATGGTAAGTGTATAGTCACTATAATGAAATTGGAATATTAAAAGGTATAATTAATACCCAGTTAGGTCAATTTTGTATGGAAGTGAGGCACTTCTCAAATGTTATGATGTTAAAGGCTTTTATGTATGTCTGCTGGAACAAGGCGATGAGGGCAAATTTCTTAATGTGAGATTATAAAGTATGTACACACACTGAATACCAGAAAATAGTGATTTATTAGTCATTTTGAATGGTTCGATTCAAGTTAAATGTCTCTGCAGTAAATATTTTCATACAGTAAGAGTTTCTAGGAGTACATAATCAATATTGAAAAAAAATCACCAAATGTGATATCCCAAATTTTGAGTTCTTTTTAGGATTGTGGAATATTTATCAGTGCAAATATTGAACTCACAGTTTGCTTTAGAATTATTGCACAGAAAGATTCGACGGATTTATTCAAAGCCCGAGAGTTTACACAAGTTAATGGAAAAAGTGAAAGAGGACGTTGTGTTTGAGGGTGATTGAGGGTCCTACTGTGGGGACACACATTAAAAAAAAACAATAAACAATCCAATGCAGGAAGGAATGCCAGTCAGATAAAATCTGGACGGAGGGGTTAACTTGACGATGTTCTTTTCGTTATTGGCTTTTTCATTCTCCATGACTCCACTTTCTCAAGATGTCCTCTGCGGCATTCAGTGTGGAGTCCTCCTATTGGACGAAAATAGTGAGTTTGAGTGAAAATGACTCACGACGAGCGAAAAATTGAGACTTGGCTTGGAACGTATTCAATTCAGTCAATGAAGCTTTACCTTGACGAAGCAGAATCGGATGTAGTTGTCAAACTCTTTCCGGTGCTCTGGACTGTAGAATGCAGATACTGGGATTGTTGCTAAACCCTGTAGTACAAAAAAAAAAAAAAAAAAAAAAAAAGATGTATTAACAAATTAAATATAGGATAATCTAAATAAATCATCATACACCCTTATGAAGTGTTGCGAAATTCTAATCAAATCACTCGTCTGTTCTTCAAAATACTTGTTAAAAATATTTTTAACAACTTTAACACATTTCGATTAATATCATATATCTTAAATATTTGCCTTCTCTTTAATGAGCCATTTAACAAATCTGTAGTCGTTGGATTCGTCCTTTGTGCTGTCGTCTTTGAAGTCCACCTCTGTAAAAAAGACAGATGAGGTTGAAAGTATCATTAATTAGGCAACAATAGCAAAAAAAATATACTGTAGCTGCAAGTGGCAATTCGTACAACAGATAAACAACAATGAATATTCATAAGAGGGACACTCACTGACAGAGGAGATGTCGGCCATCATGAAATAGCCCCCCTCTGGCATTATGGGTTGCAAACCCACCCCCTCCAGACACAAGGCCAGTTTCTTTCTCTTCTGCTGCAGCATCGCAGGCAGCTCCTGGAAGTAGCTCTCTGGAGACCCGAACAGCTCGTATTCTCTCTCAAACCCTCGAGCTACCGCCTCCTGTTGAAGACAAACGATGAGACCAAAATGAAAACTGAAATGAGACTGAAGTTACGACAACTGTGATTATGAGTAGATTTGATAAAGAAAAAGATTGACTGAAGCAAAAGGAAAACTATGGAAGACGTATGTGTTTACCTGAGCGGGTGTAGCACAGTGATAAACAGAGTTCTGATGGATTGTTTTCAAGTGTTTGATGACGTTTCCAGCGCCGATCACCCAGCCAACCTGACAAGACACGGCAGGTCATGATAAGAATGCGCCGTAAAAGTCTAACACATTCTGCTGCTCAGACAATCTGTGATGTACCTTCCAGCCGGTAGCACTAAAGGTCTTTCCACCACTGCCAATCGTGATGGTTCGCTCCCACATGCCAGGAAGGCTGGCTGTTAACAACACAGGTACAACAAATTAGTACCAAATTATCACTATTCATCTGTTTGTTTGTTTGTTTGTCCAACTGTCATCAGACTTTACTACTACTACTTTGAGAACCCTGTACAGTATCTCACCTATTTTCACGTGCTTGGCCCCGTCATACGTCAGCCACTCGTACACCTCATCACTGATGCACAGCACATCATGTTTGACACACAGATCAGCAATCACTTGGAGCTCTTCTGTCTTGTAAACCTGGAATTAGTACGGAAGCGCGTTTATGTCCAAGACCACATTACAATCAGAGACACACCAAAACCCCTCAACATCTCTTACCTTGCCTAACGGATTGTTGGGAGTGTTGATAACGATTGCTTTTGTGCGCGGAGTGAATTTACTGGCCAACTCGTCTGCAGACAGAACCCAGTCTCCACTGGACAGGACGGTGTTGCCTTCAAGTCTCTGCAAAAAAACATGGACGTATTTTTTAAGAATGCAGAACAACTAGTCTGCTGGAACGTTCAAGGACGTGTGAATCACCTACAGGTCTCAGAGGAACATACACTGCCTTTCCCCCGGCCATCTTCACCATCGGCTGGTAGCAGTCAAAGAAAGGTTCCACGATTATCACCTAAAAGACACATTTCTGTCAGTTTGCCCAAAGAATTAACACAGGTTGACTGAACCTGCTCACACATAGATTACATTATGGATTTTGTTCTCCTGATTCCTGTTGCACTTTAGAGTATTCTGACCCCTGTTTGGACTGATTTTCTTACCTCATCCCCTTCATCAACTAACGCCTGAAATGCACAGAAGAGAGCCTGGTAGGCGCCGACTGTGACCAGGATGTCGTCAAGAGGATCAATCTCATGTCCCACAATCCCACTGAAGAATTTAGCCAGACTTTTTACCAGACGGGGATGACCCTGTGGAGGAAGCCATGAGAAGTGCTTTAAATTCATCTACTTGTATTTATACCTAAATGCCAAATTTCATTCAGTCCTTGTCTGACATTCAGGGAGACCATTTTTAAAAAAAATGTACTTACGAAAGCCCGGGTATACTGGTGCATTGAGGGTCCTCCACCCACTGCTTCACAGAAAGCATCTTGGACAAACTTGGGAGGACAGAAGTCCGGGAATCCCTGCCCGAGGTTCACTGCTTTGTAGTCGGCTGCCAGTTGAGTGAATTCAACCCTGTTGATACAAAACTCTTCAATGCCGTCCTCACAACGTTCTGCAAAATGTACACGAGCGTACCTAATCTAAATAACAGGTCATGTTACTAATGCAATTTCATCAAATAGAAAGTAGTCTCATGAAGCTTTTGCTGAGGAACAGCAGCCTCTGCTGGCATGAGTGGTAAGACATCAGATCAGGTAAGATAAGATAAGATAATCCTTTATTTCTCCCAGGATGAGGAGATTTACAGCATTACAACAACAAAGTGTATAGTGCACACAATAAAGAAATGAGAACTATTGAGTGTGTGATATGTCCAAGTGATATAATAAATAAGCTACATAGAAGCTACAGTATTGCAGTCGAGGTATGAGCAGTGATATTACATGTAAGTTAGATGTTGCACAGTGAGTCCTTGTGTGTCTAATGGGAACAGTGTTGGTTATAGAGTCTGACTGCTGCAGGAAGGAACGACCTGCGGTATCTCTCCGTGAGACACCGAGGGTGAAGCAGAACGGGCTGCCCAGAGATGTTAGAGTCTCCTGTAAAGGATGGGACGTGTTGTCCAACAGGGATGACAGCTCGGCCATCATCCTCCCAGTCTCCCACCACCTCCACAGAGTGAAGAGGGCAGCCCAGGACAGAGCTGGTCTTCTTCACCAGTCTGTTCAGTCTCTTCCTGTCAGCAGCTTCTCTTCCTGTCAGTTACAGCTAGCTAGGGTATTTATACTTTGAACAAAAACAATGACATTTCTATTGAATTCGGGGTTAACCCTTGAGATGCAGCAAACCTTTTTACTGCCACATTAAATCTACCATGCTTCATGTTTTGGAAGTTCAAACAAAGAATTGACAGAATATCGATGGAACTATTAATTAAACAAGAGTTTTGATTGACTTTTATCAGTCTTGCTCATGAGATTTAGATTACACGGCTGTGAAAACAGAATGTTTTTAGTTAAATTCCATATGACCAGAGGATATTTGCGTTAAACATTTCTAGTCTAACATCCTCTAGAGTATAAATAAAGAGCCCGTGTGGAAAACGTTCAATGATGACTTCCAATAGGGTTGTCTTTCATTATGAGAAATATATATACATTAATTATGGAGTTGAATATATAATATTCTGGTCCCGCTTACCGTAGTCCTTATGTCTTTCTAAATAAAGCATTCAATCAATCAATCAATCAATCAAACCAATCAATATGATCACTTACCAAATATTTTTATCGACACCGTCGGTTCTGCTCGCATGAAGCCGTCGTGACATGATTGTCTGCAAACACAGGTGCGCAATTTCACATGCGTGTCGCTGTTATAAATGCACGTCTTAAAGTTCAAGGCAACTTCCCCCACCTTTAGAAAAACAGAAGTCTGGTGATTGGCAGTGAGATAAAGCAGAGTCCTGATTATTCCCATCAAATTAAGACCATCACTTTGGAGTGTAACGCACCGACGTTTATCAAATAAGAAGAATCCCAAAAAAAGAGAGATAACATGAGCTGCAAAGTGTTGCTGCTCCTGATTTCTGACAGCCCCTGAGACTACTAATATTGACCTTCTCCCGAACCTCGTGTTTTCCTTAGCACTTCCTGTTTGGGCTTAGCGAGACACTGAAGTAGCAACAGCGACCTCTCAGATTAATCCGCGGTGTAAACACGCGGCTCATCTACAAGCAGCGTTACACTGTTTGGGTCAAAGTAGTGCTTCTATTTATAAAAGTACTGTTGGATAATATCAGAAATTCACTAACTAGTGTGATACACTTGAGTCACACATTTGATGACTTGCAAAGAGAGATGAATGAAAAAAAATGAATGAATGAAATTTTTTTTTCTGAAATGTGAAACTATTCCTTTAAAAAAGGAGGTGGCTTGACTGGTTCGATTATTTGGTCAAATGCTGAATAAGTTAATACCTTTAACAACAGATGATCACCGTATAGAAGGATCAGGTTTTATTGACCAAAACACATCAAATTTATAGACAGAGAGGAAGAACGTTGTTTTTCTCAGTAGAACCTTCATACCATGTCCATCAATCACACCGGCATAAAAAAAGATTTAATTAAATAGACGTGTTGTCTAGACAAAATATCACGCAACAGACTTGCTCTACACAGCTGCTTTTTTCAAGTCCTCAGGCAGCACTCGACCCTTCTTCCTCGCTCTGTCCTTCTTCTTCTCTGCCTTGACATTCTTCTGTCTCTGGATGTTCTTTCGCCGCTTGTCCTGCCTATGCTGCATTTTCTCGATGATGTTCTCGCTACGCTTGTTCCAGCGCTTCTGCCTCTGATCATGCCTCTTCTCCTTGTTTTTCAGCGCCGTGCGCAGCAGGTCTTCGTCGTCTTTGATTTTGAGGCCCTCTGCTTTATAAAGCGAGTTGGTCCACTTCATCTTTTCCTCCATCTCGCGAGCCTTCCCCTCGTCTTTCTCCCTCAGCTGTTCCAGCTTTGCTTTGCGCGCCTCCACACGACCAAGCAACTGCTTGTAGTTCCTCCCCGTCAGTGGTGTTAACTGGCCCTTAACGCTTTGTTTCTTGTTCTTCTTTTTCAGCACTTTGTCGACGTATTCCTCTTCCACTGTCTCCACCTTGTTGAAGACGATGGCCGTCTCATCTCTTTTGTTTGCAGGCGGAGCTTGCTGTGCTTCCTGTTTTATCTCCGGCTGTGGTGCTTCACTACTCGCTTCAGCCAATTTCTTCAACCGAAACTCTTTCTTCTTCCTCTTCTTGCGCTCCCGTTCCAGTTTTCGTTTGGCTCGCTTTGCCTGGACTGCCTCTGATGATGCATTTTTTGGGGGCCCCTGAAAAGAAAATTGTGCATCACGGTTAGTGTCTGACAAACAATATTTCAAGTATTTAGTGGCTCAATCTTAAACTAAGCTGCACCAAATATAAACGGTGGATGAAACAAAGGGAAACATGTTGTGTACAGACATAATGATTCCCTCAGGATGGAGCCTGGAGTGTGTGGTGTTAGCAGATTCCTAGTTTAACCTGAAATTTAAACTGTAGCAATGCAGCCATCAGACTTTGAGCCTGTGTAGCTGTCGCCTGTTAATGAGCATCTTTACTGCGTACCTGCCCTCTGGCCTCTTCAATCTTCTCATGTAGCCTCTTTCTGAGAACATCTACTGTAGAGAAGTTGGACACGACATTTCCTCCTTTGGGAAAAAAAATGAATAGAAGCTGATTTCAGTAACAGAAAGAAAATAAAATTAAACATGTGTGACAGCTTTTCTGAACTCCTGTACCTTTTGGTGTCTGTGCTGTTTCTCCATTTACACGATCGGCCGTGGACCCGTTCTGTAGTCCTGCAGCTGCACCTTTTTGTGCTGCTGGCGAAGGCTTCTTTTGTGGTTTGGGGGTTTGTTGCTTCTCGTCATTAGTCTTTTCTTTGAAGTGCTTCTTTTTACACTTTTTCTTCTTCTTCTTTGGAAGACCATTGTCACTCTGACCCTTGACATGAGCTACACACAGACGGACACACACGTATGAACATCAAGAAAAATAATTAGGCAGTTAATTAGGCAAGTAATTTACTGCTAATGAAAAATAATATTGTTTTGTCGATTTCACAGGTGAAATTCTGAATCCTCACTGTGGTTACCTAGGCAACATCAGGCAATATAAAACATCTAAAAGACATGTGCAGTTCGGATGATTGTCTGTGAACGAGTTTATGACCAGGACCGCTGTCTCTCCTCCTTTAATAACATTGTGTGAGTCATGTGACTGTGCTGATGCTAAATAATTAAAAATCCTATCAGCATCGCCAAACCTGTGATGTGAAAATGATCTTTTCTATTTAGCGCTACAACCAGGCTTTTGCTTATTACATAACTATCAATCAAATCTGATCTTATGATTTATTTAATTTTGTCCAGCGACGAGGTGGAAGCATTAACATATTTTAAGGACATAAAAAATGTTATAAATTCCATATAATGTAACTACATTATAGTTACACATATTTCAACTGTAACCTGAGTTGATATTTATTTACTTTTTGTAATCTGATATATATGAAATAGGAAATAACTACTACTACTACGCCACCTTTAGTTGACAGTGGTAATAGCCAGTTTGTTGACATTAATCTGCTTTAAATAACCATTTTGTTCATGTCTTCACCTAACAAAAAATTTGAATAAAGTCAATTGCAGGACAGAAAAATAGACACAAGTTTTCGTCTGGCGCAGTGAGCGAACATTAGCTTACCTAACGGTCGCTTCCTGGGCTCCTGGTCTCGTTGAGTACATACTCTACTTGCGAGTTTTTGAATGTATGAGTCCTTTGAGGCGAGATCCATGTGTGCGAATGAACTGAGATCTGGGATTTAGTTAAAACAGAGAGGCAAATACACTACCCATACAAAAACACATTCTATACACACGTGGGGAAACACACCGGGACGGACCGTCACAGTCCGGAAGTAGTAACAGCAAAAGCAGTCCCCCTTTGATGAGAAACATGCCAGTTACGTAGCTGACATGTAGAAGGCTTTCCACACACTTTTCAATTGTTTCCATTCAGCATGTCTTCTCTAAAATACATGCTGGCTTATTCTGCCAGAGCAATCACGACTTTGACCAAACACGTAAGTTGATCAACGTACTTTTCAAAACAAGTGTCCTGACATTACAAAGTGAAGTGTATCAGTGTCATCTGTGACTTCCATGGATGTTAATTCAACATAATTGCAGACAAATGCCGTTTACATCAAGAGGACTCTTTTCCTGCCCAGGCTGCCTTTCTTCAAACGAGCAGACGGTAAAACAAATATTTTAAGATGTATTTTAGAATAAGAGGTAAGAGATTGACAAAATTGGAAAGCTAAGGGGCGTCACGCATCGGCTTTGGCCGATATTTGCGTTCACAATGCCTATTCACAAAATGTTGCACCGTCACTGCATTACCGTACTTTTTTATTCATGTGTGTCAGTTTACACATTCTTTTACTCTCTCCGAAACAAGGAGATGCTGCTCTCTACAGATAAATGCTGCTAACATCACTAAAAACTCTTAATTTCTTCACATTTTTTTACATGTATGCCTTTGGACATTTTTAAATTTAAAATAAGTTCCCTGCAGACAGAGTGTACATAATCAAATAGATAATAACATTAAAACCTTCATATATCGTCCTCAAAATATCTGTATATGTATCAGCTATAGGAAAACCCATATCCGTTCAACCACTAATATTAACAGTAATATATGTTAGTGCTTTGAATAAACTTTGATATATTAACAAGTCACATCAATGTCAGGTTTTAACATGAACTGATATTTTGGAAAACATTGGTGAAAATCTTTTTATCTTAATTGAGAGCTAATATAGATGCGTTACATCCATTTTCTTGTCCCGATGTATTCAACATTCAGCAAAGAATCTACTTTGTCCACTGTCTTCTCTTCACTTCCTGTCCTGTGAATCATCACCATCCAGGCAAGTTCATTAAATGGCGACAGTCCAGCTCTGCAGCAGCCGAAGCAGCGACTGGAGAAGACTCCTTCCTCAAATGGTTCCTGCTGCTCATCCCTGCCACCACCTTTGGCCTTGGTACATGGCAGGTATAGCTCCACTTTTTCAGGGATGCAGATGTATAGATGTGAAATAAATAGATGCTAACAAACAGCATTAATTGTCTTGGAAAGATTCATGTCCTTTCTTCAGAGACCTTTTATGTTACTATTTGTATTATTCATTATGTTTCTCCTCAAATGTATTCTTTTATCAGCATCTTTGGCTTTTGAATTCACTTACTTATACTCGCATGTTTCTATCAAGGTGAAGCGGCGTCAGTGGAAATTGGAGCTGATAAATGATCTGACAAGGCTCACTACTGCGGAGCCCATTCCTCTTCCTATCGAGTGAGTGCACGTTAAACACTTTCTAAAGCACCTCACACAGTTCAGATTAAACAGAAAGTCACATTGAAGTATCCATAAAATTACCACACCTATATCTTCTTCCTCCTCCAGCAAGTTTTCTTTATCTATTGAATAATGTTGGTCTATAAATCAAAATTGTCACTTTCAAGCAGCTACCACATTGGATATAACAGTAAATCATACTCCTGCTTTTAAATCTACACTCGCACCCCCTAATTGTAGACATTTGCTTGTTATTGTCTCATTGAATCCCAGTCCTCATGAACTGAATAACCTCGAGTACAGACGGGTGAAGGTGCATGGATGCTACGACCACTCAAAGGAGCTGTATATTCTGCCCCGCTCACCAGTCGACCCAGAGAAAGAGGCCAGAGAGGCAGGGAGGCTGTCTTCCAGTGGTGAGACGGGTGCAAATGTCATCACCCCGTTCCACAGTAGCGACTTAGGGTAAGAAGCAAGGAAGACGACGTGACTGAGGAGTTGCACTGGGTCAACCTGTACTTACAGTTCAAACCAAATAGTGATCTTCAACTAGATCTTGCAGTTGCTTATATGTTCTCTCTGTCACTGCAGCATCACAATCCTGGTGAACAGAGGATATGTTCCAAGGCAAAAGATAAAACCAGAGACAAGGATGAAGGGTCAAGTTAGTATTTCAGATGAGATTTATTATATTTTGATTGATAAACATCAGTCATTTGACGCAACAAACACACTGCCTGCGTGTGTGCGTGTTAATGAACCTGCTCAGAGTTTAAAAACACCGTAATTATCCTTTAACAAAACGTCTGCTGCAGGTGGAAGGTGAGGTGGAAGTGGTTGGAGTTGTGAGGCTGACAGAGCCTCGTAAACCCTTTATACCAAACAATGATGTGGACAGAAACCGCTGGCATTACCGTGACCTGGAGGCTATGTCAGGCTCCACTGGAGCGGAGCCCATATTCATCGATGCGGATTTCGGTAAGGTCCCATGAAAGTCCATCCTGCTCATTGACTCCATTACATGGCTGATCGTGCAAAAGAGATATTGTATTGTAGTGAAAGTAAATGCCACTGTCTTGTGACATGCAGCGAGCACCATCCCTGGTGGACCAATCGGTGGACAGACGAGGGTCACGCTGAGGAATGAACACATGCAGTACATAGTAACATGGTAGGATCCTTTTCTGAACTTCTCTCTAATCCCGTAGTTCAGGTGTTGCACTGTCACATTCTTATATGAACTTAAACTATCACTATCTTTGTTTTGGCAGGTATGGCCTGTGTGCAGCGACCTCGTACATGTGGTATGCCAAGTTCATCAAGAGGATCAAGTTGTGAAAGTGATTCATATGGCATCTGCTCCAGATAGTCTCACAGGAACTGGCAAATATGTAAATAACTGGATTTTTCTCTTGCAACATGTACCTGAGCATCGTAATAAATTATAACTCCATTCTCCTGCTTGTTTTATTTCACAAACATTACTTAGATCATACCCATCTTCTACCTTCTATTTCATGTTGTCTACCATTTATGAACCTCTTTCATCCTGTGAATGGACGTATGGTCATCTTTGTCTGCCCCATTCAGGTTTCAAAACATGAAATATCTCAGCTTGCTGAATCAGTGCCATGTGGCATTATTTCCACTTGAGGCTTTTTAGTAGTTATGTTCCAAACTTTTTAGGAATTTTACTTTGACAAATGTGGAGCCCCTTCTAAGATCTGTCTGGCAAATGGGTTCTTAACTGCTGCTTAATACAGAGCCCATGAAGATGTTCCTTTAATCTTTTCCCAACTAGATTTTGCCACCTTCAGGACTTCTATACTGTCTTCAAATCTGTGCAGGAATTTACTTAACCGTGTATTAATTTTGTGACAAGCCACAGGTGCTTAATCATTTTTAGCAACAGCTCTACCTGCCATTATGTAGAACCATGCATCGTAATGAACAAATATTAATCCACTCAAATTATTCCTTGACAATACAATATTAGATATGGTACAGCTGAAATTTTGTTAGACAATACCATATATGGAGTTGTGACAAAACACAGTCAGTCTCTATCACGACATATATTTTTTATTCCAAACAATTTAACCAAGCTTGGTTGCCAGTTCCTTGGCCTTTGCCTTCTCAAGCTTGGTGATACGGGCTGTGGACTTGGGTCCCATGATTCCGCCTCCCCAGTGACGACGGATCTGGAAAACAGGTTGGAAAAATATGTCATGATTACCTTTGTTCTTGGATATGATCATACAAGTTTAACGCGAGATACTTCAGGTAACTTAAACCAATGCTCACCTCCTCGTATCTGTCATTGTAATTGGTCTTGATCGCTTCCACAAGTTTGGCAAGCGCGCCTTTATCCTCACTAGGAAAGAGCACAAAAGCCGGTCAATACAATAACGACACCAATTTGGACATGCAACTTCAAGTCTGCATACTTGTTCAATTACAGCAATTAACAGATTCTTTTTTTAAAGACTACAACTGCTCTAATTCAATGTTATGGTCTCCAAAATATGTTTGTCTTGTAGGCCAAAGTAAACTCGGTCTGAGAGCAAGTTAAGATAAAGACAAACGTCAAATAAATACGCCAACCATGAATCAATCAATTCTCTTGGAAAACAGTAACCATTCAGGACACTTCAGCTACGTCTGAGTATATAGATTTTGTTTTACGTGAATGCACTGTTTACTTTATTGGGAAAACCTGTGTTGGTTATGTGACATTGCGTGTCCCATTTGCAAAGCCAGCTAACCTAAAAGGGTATCCAGAATACGTGCGTCTCTTTGAAGTAAAGAGCCTGGAGAAAAAAATTGTTTGTATTTTACCACTTTCACCCTAATGGAAAGCTTAATCCCGGCTCCCATCGACTTTCTCCAAACTGTTCATGTATACTTACGGGTTTGTTTGTGTGAAGGCAACTGAAGTGCACGTCTTTCTGTGCACCAGTCGGCCCAGTCTGGCCTTGCCCTTCACGATGCAGTATGGGACGCCCATCTTGCGGCACAGAGCTGGCAAGAAGACAACGAGCTAGAAAAGCAGGAGAATCACATCAAAAAAAATCATTAACTATAGACTTCTGGTTCTTTTTGAAAGATTGGATGGATCTGAACAAAGCTACGTTATGAGATCGGAAAATGCATATACATTAAGTGGTCTCTGCTCAGGGTTAAAAAGCTCGAGTATTGATCCACATAGAGGATTCAGTTGAAGAAATTCAAACATCATTGCTAGTGACCACTTTAGGACTAAACTGTACATAAGGCCGCCAAAATGTTTCGCTGTCTTACCTCAATTGGATCCACATCGTGGGCAATGACAACCAGCTGGGCCTTTTTGCTCTCCACCAGAGAGGTGACTGTGTTTACACCTGCAGTGAAGAGGACAGTGAAACTTACTTCTGCTCAGCAAACACATTGCCCTTATGTTTTATATTTTGGCCAGTGCTCAGGGTTAAAAAGCTCAAAAGCATCATAAGGTTTCAGGTGAAGAAATTCTAGTCATCATTGCATCTAGGCCATTTAGGTGAGACTACATAAAGGTCACATGGTTAACACCAAGGATGTTCACTTACAAGGCAGATGTACATCTGAACCTCAAGTGTTGGTTTAATTCAATCGATAAACTAAATGTCACGTAATGATTACACAATCCACTGCTCACCTGCACGAAGGACAGGAGGCCGCTTGGTAGGGGTATCGCCCTTTCCAGCTGCTTTCTGTTCAGCACGGGCCAGCAGCCTCTGTCTCTTCTCCTGCTTTGTCTCTGGCCTGTACTTGTGGGCCAGCTTGAACAGCTGTGTGGCTGAGGAGAGACAAATACACCACATAAATTAATCCACTTAATGACTGCATGTCGTGCTAATGATAAGTTGCAGTATTATAAGTGGATGCATCAGTGATCTTGGTGGGATGTCAGCATAAAAGCTAAGATAGCAAATATTCTTCACATCATCTGCACTAACTAAGGCCTCTGAAACGTACGTACCAGTCTGCCGGTCCAGTGCCTGGGTGAACTGGTTGATGGCAGGGGGAACCTTCAAGCGCTTGTACAGGATGGAGCGCTGCCTTTGCAGACGAATATAACGAGGCCATTTCACAAAACGTGTCAAGTCACGCTTGGGCTGGATATCCTGGCCTGTGGAAAACCAAACAAAAGTTTTACGTCTGACAACAAACAAAAGCAAAGTATTTTTGTAATTTAGTGCATCAGCGATCTTGGTGGGAAATTGTCTTCAGTGGTGATAAGATAGCAAATATCCGATTACATCATCTGCACCATTTTAGTTCTCAATAGCATTTTCAACAACTCACCGATTCCAAAGTTCTTTGGCCTCTTTTCAAACAGGGGGTTGACCACTTTCTTGGCCTCGTGCTTCTTGGCCACAGAAGGGGCCGGTGCCACCTTCTTCCCCTTAGCCTTCTTTCCCTTAGGCTGCAAAGGAAAATAGGTACATTAACACAGTAGCCAGTGATAAAATTATTTACTTTTTAAAGAGGTACCAATTACCACCATAGAAAGATTGTGTTAATTCCAACATAAATCACAATTAGACATGTATTACACTGAATTTAGCACATCTACCCATTGGCATAGTTTGCTCGGCTGCATCTTAACTTGCCAATGTTAGTTTAACTAAATTTTTAAAGCAGAATGCGTTTGAGACATCAAGACTCTTTAGGCCAATTAGTGGCAAGTGCTGTTAGGTGCATGTTGTAAAAGCATATGAAGTTAGCTGCCTAAACCCTTAAGCTAATTGTCTACACTGATGTGAGAAATAGGCAATACAAACGTGGATGTATTAGCTTAGCTACGATACCTCAAGTGCCAATATATCCCCAAGCAATACGTCTCATTAGGTAGTCTCCAACCGTTAATTCAACAAAACAAGGTCAAGACTTGACCATGTGTTCCCTAAAGCGCCGCTAGTTTACAGTTAGCATTTCCAAATGTTAACGCTCGCACACGTAGTGGCCGGGCCCATGGACACTACCGGGCTAACCAGACATAACGTCAATTCACTTCACCCATAATACGTTTATTAGTTGAATACGTCCTACGGTAACAGCATATTTAAATTTAGAGTAAAGAACTGGTACAGTCCACGTCCAAAGGAAAACGGGGACTGGTAGTCTCCAAAAGCACGCGTTACCCGACGACAGCTTTAGCATTCTGACAAGCAGCCACAAAGCTAACAGTACCGGCTACACCTTTGAAAGTTAAACTAAGATTCTGCCAATAACTAAGATATATCAACGTACAATATGTACATGATATTAAAGAAGATACTTTACAGAATTGATAATTACAACTTACAGTGTTAGATCAGGCACTGAGACGAGGATGCAAACAGATAAAACAGCGAGTAGGATTCCCAGAAAGACGAAGCTATGTACTCACCATGTCGGTTCAGGCAGAAAGGAAGACCTAGGCTTTCTGGGTAGCGTAAATACCGCGAGGCTTGCAGTCTGGAAACGTGGCCTCTCGTGAGCCGATCTGGAGTCAGATAACACAGCTACTCAGCGACTTAGCTGTGCAGTTGAAAAATAATCCCACTGACTCGAGATCCGTCCTAAAACATGTTAATTGTGTTCTACGTCATACTCTTCGTCATACTCTTCATACTGAAACTTTCCATCACGTTGATCAATAAATCAGCTTTAAGAATGTATTATATTATTTTACAAATGTTACAATATCATATTCACATTTTCATATTCGTATATATTTTATTTGATGTTTTCTTTTTAGGAAATCTTATATTTTTATATTATATTATTACCATTATTTCAAATCTTATCAAATTGGGGTTTCAGAAAAACAGTTTGAAAACCTCTGATGTAGGAATATATATTATTTTCAGATTTCTAGAATGCCTTAATAGAAAAATTTAATGACGAATATAATCGGTGATGGACAAACTCATCAAATCCAGAGGGTGGCGGCAGTGCTCATAAAGCGTATCCGCCAACGGCTGTTAAACAGCCACAGAAGAAGAATGTAGGGGTTTTTTGGGGTTGAAGAAGAGAACGACAATAATAAACATACTGCTGCTGGCTCAAATCAACTGTAGCATTCGTCAATACGCCTACTACACTTTTTTTAATGAACTCTGGTTCAACTGCACTGTTATTAGTAGCCTCAACCAATTAAGAAAATAAGTTACGTGAGTAAAACGTCAGAAACTTCGACTGGATTGTCCGTTTCTGCAACCCATGCCCGGTTTGTAAAACGAAAAGAAGCATGGCTCGATGCTAAAATATCCTCCGAGGTGTGTGCATGTTTGCTCCTTCCACTTGGTCGATAAAAAGCCTGCGGAACTGTACCCCGGCCTGGAGATCTGACTTTATCTGGGCTACGACGGCACTCCTATAAAGACAAGGTTGAAAGCTCTTTCCCTAAGTGAAATGGCTGATAGCAGCAGCAGCAGCAGCAGCAGCAGCAGCAATAACACCGCTTGGGAAGACGATGAAGATGGACTTTGTGAGTTAAACTCATTAGTTATTCCCCGTTTCACACAGCAAGCATACATGATCATTCACGATATGATATGATAAAGCCCTGGTAGGAATTCCGGAGGGTTTTTGTCGATTTACTTTCCAATTCTGACCAATATTCGAACGATATTTCCAACCACTGACTTTTTGTTTACAGTTTCTTTACAGTTTTGCCACTGTGAAAGCAAACTGGGCCAAATGAAACAATCTATTATCCTCTCATTGGTTTCATTAAATAAACTGATTGCTGCAATCAATGCCAGTCTCATATATAGCGCCAATGATCATACAAGGGATACACTATTTACAGTGATAACACGTATGCTATCTACATAGGCATAAACTAAGCTTTCCCTATATGTTTCTATACCCATTTGTACGCATGCAAGGGATACAGATGTATCTTATTCACCGTGTTTACTCTCACTGTGTGTAACTTGATATACCTTTGTGTTTCTCAGACTACCCTAACTCTTCGGAGGAGTACAATTCGTCTGATTCAGAACAGACCACCATCTCCTGTTCTCCACATTCCCCTGTCCCACCGCTGCACAAGGTCCATACACAGCAGGTGGACCATGTAGTACATGATCATCTTTATTGTCTGGCGGCCAGCGAAAACCAAGTGCAGCATAAGATGACTCAGTGTGATGAGATTAGCTACTTCTTGCTTCAAAACGATGCAGATGCTTTGCTCTTTACTGGTATAGCCCTTGAAACGTTTAACGTCCTTTTGTCAGCACTGGAAGAATATGCCAATAAGTCATTTACAATGTCTGTGCGGGATCAAGTTCTCATGACACTCATGAAATTAAAGACCAACCGTGTAATAGGTGATCTGAGCAGACAGTTTGGTATACCACAGAGTATGGCTAGTAAGATCATCTCCTATTGGATTGACAAACTGGAGGAAGTTTTACGACCTCTAATTCCATGGCTTCCAAGGGAAAGTATACAGGCAACCATGCCTGCAGCTTTTAAGGAGAATTTTCCTAATACAACATGTATTGTACACTGTGGCGAGAGCCTTGTACAAAAACCCCAAAACCTTGATTCAAGAGGGAAATTGAACAGCCATTATCATTCACATAATTCAGTGAAATATCTGGTAGCTGTTGCCCCATGTGGACTGATCATGTTCATTTCGGCAGCATATGGAGAGCGATGCAGTGGCAGATTCATAACCATGGACTCTGGAATATTGGACCTCCTAATGCCTGGAGATGAGGTCATGGCAGATGCAAACTTTCCCATAAAAGACTTCCGGTTTGAGAGAAAGATTAATGTAGTAATCCCCTCTTTTACAAAACAACATGGACCGCTAATGGATGAACAGGTGACATGCACTGGAGAAACTGAGCATGTAAGAGTTCATGTTGAAAGAGCAATCAGATGTTTGAAAGTGTACAAAATACTGTCAGAGGTGGTTCCGATTGCCATGGCTCCTAAAATAGACAGGATTCTAAGAATATGTGCAGCTCTTGTAAATTTAGGTGAGGATTAGCATGTGATCAACAAACAGTATGTGCACTATATTTACAGGGCTGAAATTAAACGGTTTAATGGTAGAAAAACTGATAACGATCAAAATGAGCTTGTCAAAAAATATCAGGAGTTTTAGGAAGATGTGAAAAATGTGTAAATCACAAAATAGAGATTAGAGCAATACTGATGCTCGCTCACATCCCAATTCCAAATCCTCAGCTCAGAATCAGCAAACATTAGATGACTCATTTCCAGTATCAAAATGAGTGATGAAACTCCATAGGGTGTGAAATTATTATCTTTATTGTGCAATCCAATTGCTGGTGTTTGTAATCATTATGATTTCACAAATCAACACTGAAATGTTTCTCCGTCCATTTTTTCACTTGTTCAATATTCACTGTTTTCTTAACAAATGATGTTGACAGCCCTGCAAATGCTGTCTTTGTTGTTGTTGATATGTTTATACAGTTACAGTTTTAATAAAGAAAACTACTTTTCAGGTATGTCTTGTCTTGATTTCACGTTTACTTTAAAAGTTACTTACAGATTTACTAACGTACAATATTACGTTACTTTCGTAAACGGGGTACTATCTGGTAGCTGACGACATCTATGGCTAACAACACCATAGTTGTTTTGTTAATCGCACTCCATTGTATTATTTTATAGCAGTGCGTTGGATTTGCAACGTCAGATGACGCTACCGCGCTGGACCCTCCTCCCTCGACCACCCGACGTACAGTGACGCGCCGTGACGTTACGTAGCGTGCCGTACTGTGCGGTGTTATGCTGGGGATGAGAGGGGGAGTTGTTTGGGGATGGTGGACCAGGGTATCGTGTCGCTCGGCTCCTCCGTAAAACGCATCCAGTATGGATTGTTCACAAGAAGAGTGAGTTATCACCGTGACAGCTGCTTCTCCCGGTAAATAAGAGCAATTCACTACAGCTGTTGTCATGTCTGAAGCCCGCTGATGCTCCTCGGAGAAGTAGGGCCTTCCTCTTCGCAGACCTGGCGGATTCTGATAGACTGGGGGGTTTAATGTGAAAAGACGGCCTTAGCAATACCATGGTTATTAAGGTTATGTCTTTGTTTTCATTCAGGTACGAGGTGCGTGGGTTATTTAATCAGCTTCATGTCTTGTCATGACGCAAAGCTAGCGTTAGCTAAAACCGCTTGTCATCTGAATTACTACAGTATTGTTCCTCTTTGCCTTCACTTTTAACGTTAACAGACGTCCCCACTGAAAAAAGTGAGTAGCTATGGCTGAACAAGACATCTGTCCCCACCTGGACACCATAGGAGAGGTAACCAAAGAGGACCTCCTTCAGAAATCCAAGGTGGGTTTTCATCCATTCATTCCCAGTAAATGTCCTGCATAGTGTCACAGACTCTTGACTCTCTGTGCAATGATCTCCTGGTTGGCGTGAGGCAAATGTCATCCCAAAATATCAACTATGGCTGTAGTGTGACAGCTTGTTTTTATGTTATAAATGATATTCTCTCTTTCTTGCTGCAGGGAACTTGCCAGTCATGTGGAGCAGGGGGCCCAAACCTCTGGGCCTGTCTGCAGGTAGTCTTACCTATTTTGTCTTTTAAAACTATCATTTCTGGTTGAGATTGTCATCTAAACCAAGCCTACTGCAACTGCGTCTGCATCCAGTTTAGTAACTGTAGACTGGCAGGCAGATGAATATTGTAATTTGTCGTTCTTTGTGTTTTCTTTACAAGATAAAAGGAGTAATTCAGAATCTGTAAGATCTTATCTAACCATGTGCTTATGGTCTGCAGAATGACTGCCCGTATGTTGGCTGTGGAGAGTCTTACTCTGATCACAGCACCCTGCATGCACAGGTAAAACCCTCTCACACCTTGCAGCTTCTTGTTGTCAGTTAACCTTGCAAGCGGATGGTGTAAAAACAGAATCGCATTGAATTACTGTTTGCGTTTCTTTCAGGCTAAAAAACACAACCTGACTGTGAACCTGACAACATTCAGGGTCTGGTGTTATGTGTGTGAGCGGGAGGTGTTTCTGGAGCAGAGTCCTGCCCTGGGGCCCGTGCCTGCTGCACCCCACCACTGTAAAGCCTCAGAGCAGGTACAACTTCCCTCTGCTTTATTGCATTATAGATTTAGCAGCTTTTGCTGCACAATTAATTGAAATATGATCAAAGTCGGTCAAAATATGACCAAGTGCAAAATCCAAATCGCAGGGGCTGCAGTTTTTAATGAAAATGAAAATGTGTCGCAACCTAACGGAATAAATGAAACATTGTGGTGCTACAGAGGCGCCCTGGCCCACAAGTCATATTCTCCAGATGTAAGGGAACATGGCAACAGGAAAAATCTCATTTCCAACCATGTTCTAACCCAGAGAAATCTGTTGTTTGTTCAAAATAACGTGTTTCTCTTCACACCTTTTATTAAACATGCTGTTGCAGCTCGGGGCTGGCTTCTCTCTTCATCTCTCTCTTCCAGCTGACCTGGTGCACTACATTAACGTGACGATGCTTTTTCAAATTCACTCAACCATATTTTCACTTTCGCACTCATTGTGTCTATAATTCATTTTTCCCCAGGAAGCAGCTCCACAGCCAGTAAGTCATCCAATAAAAGCCGTACCAATTGCTATGGCAGAAGACGAAGGCTCAGAATCAGAGGAAGATGAGCTCAAACCCAGAGGTATACATCTCCACTTTCCACATCTGCCAAACAACAGTACGCTTCAAGGTCCTCTAATTAGACTCATTTGTGACTGCTAAGTTTTTAACAGGAGCGAAAAGTAGGATTCGATAAGAAGTGGGGCAAGGCTGCTTCTTTGAACCACATCAGTAAGCTAATTGAATGAGGATTATTTTTCTAGAGGTGAAGTGCTTGCACAGAAAACCTTTTTAAATTAGGTAGTTATTGGACTGTTAAAGTCACTTGGTATCAGCAGCCATTGTAAAGGGATATAATTGCTCTGCAGCCTAAAATAGATTCAAGCCCTGTTTTTTTTTTTATTCAGACTTGCAGTGCTGATTAACCACCTTCGGTGTTTTCTCACTGTGCCCTGTTCTAACATTGTTAAAGGTTTTATCTAAACAGTGTCGTTTGAGTACTTTGACTCCTTCACGTGTAAAATCCTCCTGTTTTCTCCTGTCGTTTTTTTTAGGTTTGACAGGAATGAAAAATATTGGAAACTCCTGCTACATGAACGCAGCTCTTCAAGCCCTGTCCAACTGGTGAGTTCAGCAGTTCATTGCACTTTGTCAATAGACCTCTTTCACTGCAGCCAATTTAGCATGAAATAGTTGGAAGACACAGATGATACTAATGACGTATGTAGGCTCTCTTCTATCTAGGTACAGAGCATTATTTCTTATATCTTCTATTAATAGACCAAAAGGTCTAATACTGGTGATGTGTGATGTAAAGTGCTTGCGTTTAAAACAGTTGTGTTGATGTCATTTCTGTCCTGTTGCTCCTTAACAGTCCTCCTCTCACTCAGTTCTTCCTGGACTGCAGTGGATTGGTTCGGACGGACAAGAAGCCTGCTCTCTCTAAGAGCTACCAGAAACTCATCTCAGAACTCTGGCATAAAAAACGGTAATATATATGTTCATATAATAACTAGAAAGCACTCAGAGAGTATAGACCCCTGCCAAGGCCAACTCAAAAATATATGCTGTTTGTCTCTATGTTAAATGGATATGCACCCACGTAGAATGTGAGGTTGCTGCTACCAGGAGTTCCACTCAGGAGCGGCTAGTTTTTGTGTAATCGTGTAGACAGACAAGGATTACAACAGAAATCAATCAACCATTTAACAATAATAGAAGCACAAAAAACAAGGAAAAAATCACTGGAAGTGTGAAAACTTAATCTCCTTTTGTTTAGGTAATCAGATTATTATGCGCTATTGAATCATTGCCAGTATGTTTAATTAACTCTATGATAATGAGTCTTGTGGCTGCTACCCTCCCAGGCCCAGCTATGTCGTCCCTACCAGTCTGTCCCATGGCATCAAATTAGTAAACCCCATGTTTCGTGGTTACGCTCAGCAGGTAGGGGCAAGCACCCAGCAGGTAACTACACCTGGCATCACTCAACAACTTCACACTCTCTTTGTTTTAACCTTGTGACCCCTTGTTTATTGTCTCACGCATCCCCCCAAAAAACGAACAATCAAAGGTTTGACTTGAGTTATTGTTATTGGGAATCTTACTATTTTCTTACTTCTCTCCATTCAGACAAGTCATAGAGGCCTTTTTATTTCTCTCTCAAGGACATTTGACAAATGTTAGGTAGCGTATCCATTAGTGTAGACAATGCTCTCAAGGGTCGTTTGATAAACATTTAAAAGGCATCGATGACTTTGTCTGACTCTGGGAAACGTAATTCTCCTTAAAATTTACAGACAAGTAAACAACTCAAATCAAACAGTTTGATTGAGTTGAAACAGTTTGAGTCAGAGTTCCCCAGACAGTGAACTCTCCTTGTATCCACTCTCAGATGTAGTGCATGTCTTCTTGAGTGCGTCTGGTTTTGTCTGATTGTGAGTGTTTAAAGTTGCCTGTCTGTTTATTGTTCTCCTGTATAAAATCTGACAAATACACTTACACGTTTTCTCGTCACAGACAGAACATACACAGCATTACACACACTTTTGTCTTTCAATCTGCCTGTTTTGTGACCTCTGTCCTGCATCCTCCTTTTGACTGGATGTCTGTTGTTGCTGTCATTGCATTTTTGCAAAAGGACACGCAGGAGTTCCTGCGCTGTCTGATGGACCAGTTGCACGAGGAGCTTAAGGAGCCTCTGACAGAGTGCAGCATGAGCAGCGACGGGAGTGATGGGGAAGAGAGAAGAGACGGGGACCGCTCCCCCTCTGAGGATGAATTCCTATCCTGCGAGTCTGGCTCCAGCAGTGACCGAGGGGAGGGAGGAGGTGCGGGGGATGGCGAGCTGCTCATGCAGGACGAGTGCGATGGAGTCAGAACACCGGCGGGGGGGATAGTGGGTGTTCGTCCCATTGGGGTGATCTCCGAGAAGGAGAGGCTGAAAGAAAGGCGGGTCTCTGGCTCGCCCCTCCGTGGTGGCTCGCAAGAGATGGATGAGGACGCTGATGTGGATACAGCCGCCGAGGAGAGTGTTCCTGAAAGAGTGGAGGAGGAGGAGGAGTGCACGCCAACCCCAAACACTGAGGCGCAAAGCCAAGAGAACAACCAGTCATCTAACACTGAGCAGCAAGAAGAAGAAAGCAACGTCTCTGGTAATAATAAGACCAGCAGGATTCTAAAAGTACTTAACATTTGATCAGCTGATTTCATTAAAGAAGGATTTTCTCAAAGATTTTGTATTTCAGCAAATGGGCCTTAAGTATTTTATTCTGAGCATATAACAATCATTATTGCAGAGCCAGACAATGAAGCATCAATGCCACAGCCTCAGTCCACCCCCTGCAGTCCCGTGCGAACCATCCAGGAGCTTCATCCCAAACTCTCCTCCAGTCCGCCTCGTTCCAGCCCGCTCCGCTCTGCAGGACCTGCGTACTCCTTCAAGAAAGGTTTGCTGTTCTTAACATTTTGGCTCGGGTTTAGATTAGCTGCCTACTGCAAACTGACCTGGGTGCTTTGAGTAGTGGCGGGTTCAACAAGCTAACACTGGTGTTCATGGAGACCTTCTGTGGTCTGTCTTTTCTTTTCAGTATCAGGGGATGCACATTTTTAAGGTACTTTGTTAATCCAACAGCTTCACCAATACCATGTTTGTCCTCTACATTCCCCTTTTGTGGCTCCATCTTGCAGCTCAGCTGCTGCTCACTTCCAGGAAGAAGAAGCAGTCTCACTATCGCAGCGTGATCTCTGACATCTTTGACGGCTCCATCCTCAGTCTGGTTCAGTGTTTAACCTGCGACAGGGTGAGCTGCACCTCACGTGGTTGAACACTAGGGGCCGCTATTATACAATACTGTGCACGCTGACGCAAGTATGCCTTATATACAGTATTTTAGATGACTGATACAATTAGGACATTATTAATCTAATTCTAAACCTATTTGTAAAGATTATTTCTCTTGTATTTTATAAATCTTTCACATATGTTTTATTATTAGATTTTCAGGGTCTTCCAAAAAAAAACAGAAAGTCCTGTTTATGTCCTGGACAAGTTTTGGAAAAATAAATAAAGTCAGAAAGTTTTGATGAACCAAGAACTATTCTACACAAAAAACTTTATATCGGAGTGTATGTGTTTCATTTAAGAGAAGATTGTATATTGATTGTTGGACAGGTCTCTACTACAGTGGAAACCTTCCAGGACTTATCCCTCCCCATTCCTGGGAAAGAGGACTTGGCTAAGCTCCACTCCTCCATCCATCAGAACCTGCCAGTGAAGACCGGTGTGTGTCCAGACACTTACGGCTCCCAGGGCTGGATCACCTTCATCATGGACTCCATACGCCGGTCAGTGGACCATTGATATGATTAAAACAATCATGTTTCTGGCTGGTGTCAATTTCGTATGAATTTCTGTTTAATTCAAATACATAAAATTAAGTAATTTAATCGCTTATGAAAGGCTGCATTATCTTTAAAAATCAAAGATGATTGGACCTCCCAGTGACGTCTCAAGTTACAGTAAAAAGATCTGCATGTTGTTGTGCAGCCGAAACTGGAGCCTCAGGAGCTCCCACAGATGACGACAGCACGTCAGCATCAGAGGGCTTTGCCAGATGTTTCGAGGCAGTGAATGAGTTCCATGTTTTGTCAGTATGTTCAGTGTCAGGATGCAGACTAAAGAGATGAGACAACGAGATGCCGTTTGGCGTCTAACCAGAAGTTGAAAAAGCAGTAAAGTGCAGAGTAATGTATAAAACGATGCTAAGATGAATACGATACAAGAGGATTACCAGCATGGAGAAACAAATAAACGTAGTTATTTGCAGCATGTGCAGGAGTTACAGTAGATAACAAGTATACGTGTGAATGTACAGTAGTGCCTTCACCTGAAAACATCAATGGTTGTAAAGATTTTATTTTTTTTCACCATGTTCCTAAAAAGGTTCGTAGTCTCGTGCATCCCCAGTTGGTTTTGGGGGCCCATGGTGACCCTCGAGGACTGCCTCGCCGCCTTCTTTGCTGCTGATGAACTCAAAGGTTAGCAATAGCACACTCTGAATATTTGATATGATGAAGTATAGATACAGATGTTCACATGTACATTCATTCCTTTCCCAGGAGACAACATGTACAGTTGCGAGAGATGTAAAAAGTGAGTATGTAGATTAAACCCAGGTGGAGACATTCTCCTCTTGGACTGACTGCTAGATAGAAATCAACAATGCAAACATGGACGCGTCTCATCTGCATGTATTTACACTTTCTTGTCTTTTTTGAAGGTTGAGAAATGGCGTCAAATACTGCAAAGTGCTCCGACTTCCAGAGGTACAATTTATCTATTTTTTTAAATCTCGTCTATCTTGCTGCAGATCAGAACTTCTGTTCTGGTTGTGGTTGGCCACAGAAAGTGTTGCTGAATGTGTTTGTTTGCGCAGATTCTGTGTATTCACCTGAAACGGTTCCGCCACGAGGTCATGTATTCGTTCAAGATCAGCAGCCACGTGTCCTTCCCGTTGGAGGGCCTCGACATGCGACCTTTCCTGGCAAAAGAGAGTCCATCCCAAGTCACCACGTACGATCTGCTCTCAGTCATTTGCCACCACGGCACTGCAGGAAGTACGACAAGTTCATTTCCAACCGATAAAAAATATGATTTCTGTTATGGTTAATCATATTTGAGACAACATGTTTTTTTTTATATATTTGCTCTGTATGAACTAGTCATCTCTTCTTTTTGCAGGTGGACACTACATAGCTTACTGTCAGAACGTGATCAACGGACAATGGTATGAATTTGATGACCAGTACGTCACAGAGGTCCACGAGACAGTGGTGCAGAATGCAGAAGCCTACGTGTTGTTCTATCGGTAAGCATGGGAGGACCCCAACATGTCAACTCATTAAACATATCGTCACTAACTGTGTTCTACTCTGACTCTGCAGGAAGAGCAGTGAGGAGTCGGTGAGAGAGAGGCAGAAGGTGGTGGCTCTGGCCAATATGAAGGAGCCCAGCCTGCTCCAGTTCTACATCTCCAGAGAATGGCTGAACAAGTTCAACACCTTCGCCGAACCAGGCCCCATTAGCAACCATACGTTTCTTTGTCAGCATGGAGGTTAGTGGTTCATTGTGTCTTCTTCAAACAAAAAGAGCTGATCTGAACAAGCTAGCACTTCATAATCCAAACCAGCAGGGGGCAACTTATTACCAGGAAGTTGGGGTGTGCACCACTTTTGTAAGAAACAAGGAAATGCTTACTTGGTTTGTTACACATAAAGGTATTTTGAATTTATTTTTAATCATGGGATGTAGGGGACAACAGCTGCCCAAACAAATCTCAGATGTCATGAGAGGTTATTTTTTTAGACCACATGTTTCCACCACAGAGTATCTTTAGTATCCACCTGTATCTTAAACAGATGCCCCTATAAAATCTGTATTGTCCTTTGACATTTTTTTATTTCTGTCCAGGAATCCCTCCTAATAAATACAACTACATAGACGACCTGGTCGTCATAGTTCCCCAGAATGTTTGGGAGTACCTCTACAACAGGTAAATATGGAAGAAGGTTACGTGAAGTGGCAGAGCACAAGCAGTGATGCACTTTGAAAATGAATATTATTCGTGGGTTCATATTCGTATGTGTCAGAATGTCTGTGTTTCTCTATCCGGTCCCCAGTTTCGGAGGTGGCCCTGCAGTCAACCACCTGTATATGTGCGCCATCTGCCAGGTGGAGATCGAAGCTCTGGCCAAACGCCGAAAAATGGAAATAGACACCTTCATCAAGGTAAAAGCCTCGGTGCTTCAAGTGATTGCAAGTGTGTGAATTTGTGTCGAGTTGGATGTCGAGTGAGCAGATTTCTCGTCTTCGTAGCTGAACAAAGAGTTCCAGGCTGAGGAGGCTCCGACAGTGATCCTGTGTATCAGCATGCAGTGGTTCCGAGAGTGGGAGAGCTTCGTTAAGGGCAAAGACAATGGTACGGCACTACAGTTGGACAAATACAGCACAGCTTCAAAGTCCTTTGTCTTCCTGTCTGAAAAATGATTCCTTTCGTTTTGTTCTCTCAGATCCGCCCGGTCCCATCGACAACAGTAAAATTGGTGTCATGAAGGGAGGACACATACAGCTGAAGCAAGGTAAAACTCAGCACTCACTGAGGAGGACGGAAAGCTCAAAGATGTCATGAATAATTGGGAGTGCTGTGTGGTTCTATTATAGACGACGCTTTAACGCAACACAAACCAACGTTTTTAACATTTTCTTTGGGAATAAAGGGATCATCGCTCGGATTTGTGGCGTCATTACGCGTCCACTGATATGTTCTTGCCATCTAGTGGTTGTCAGGTGTGAGTACAGATTATAACCCCGGCACAGCGACATTCTGCTCAAGAGACTTCACACCTCTTAGATACGAAGACATTAACTCTGCACTATGTTAGAATGTGATGATGCACTGAGTGAATTCATGGCTGAAGGCATCGTGTGCCCCGAGGCCTCTAGTAGTGGAATTCAGTTCTATTTATAGCCACGTTCACTTTCAATGTGGCACACGCTGAGTATCCAAGTGTGCTAAATATAGGTCGCCTTTCATATCATCACTAAAAGCTTTGTAGAATCTATGTGCTTTGTGGTATTTCTATCTATTTCGGTTCAGTTACATCCACGATATTTAGCCTCTGTGGGAAATGCAGGCGTCTCTGGCTTGCTTACAGATTGTGTTCAGATCAAGGTTATTGAGAGTTTAGTAACAATCACAGTGCCACTGATGCAAGGAATCCAATGTTTGGCGTCTTAGCTTTCAAAAGAGCCCAACGTCCTGCAGCTAATACTGATTTATTTGAGGTATGTCTCTCCACACCTCCCCTCACCCGGGGGTTTAACAGTCAATAAAAGTTTTTTATGTGTGTGTCCCTCCAGGTGCAGACTATGGTCAGATCTCAGAGGAGACCTGGCAGTATTTGCTGGGGATTTATGGCGGCGGCCCTGAGATTGCAGTGCGGCAGACGGTGACCCTGGCTGACCCCGACACTCTGCACGGAGAGAGGAAGATCGAGGCAGAGACAAGAGCACTTTGAGAGATCATGAGAGGTTGGATTCTTTACTTGTTGTGGAACACCTGCTCAGAGTGTATATATTGTTCAGTCATCCCTAATAAGACCTCGCATCCCTCCACATGTGCACAGACTTTCCAACAGTCGTTCAGAGTACTTTGGGTAATGTGTAGCTCTTTACTGGAAGCTGTGGTCGTGGCAGCTGTTATCCGATATTGAAAGATTTCTGCCCACTTTGCTGACGTCAACCACACAAGCTCAGAAATTCCTTCTGGCCAGTATCTGCTGTACACATGTGGCCAAGAATAATGGATCGCCCGACGATTCAACAGCTGTAAAACTAATATTGGCTGCTTGAGCCGAAGGTCCGTTTGTTCTCAACCTGTTTCTCAACTTGCATTTCTATTATTCCCAGGTCCTCTGAATTCATTTCCACACTTGCCCTCACAGAAAGCTGAGGAATTTGCACCTTGGTGAAGAAGCCTCGTCGTGAGCACTTTGTAAATGTAGCAGCGTGTTATTCCGAAGCCCCGTCGCGAGAGGACGACGGGGTTCTTAAATCTCAAGTAGTTTATTTATTGGATAACTCTGATCCTCAGTGTTAAGGTGTAAAATAAGATGTCATGCCGCATCTCGGAAGCTGTGGTGTTTGTGTGGCCGACAGATGGCTGCTGCTGCCGCCACCAACCACAGCGCTTGTACGATAATTGGAGGACTGCCCTTTTCTTCTTTCCTAGAAGCAGCCTGGATACATCCATACCCTTTCTGTTGTTTGCCTGTTTACTAGTTACATAGCAACAAGTTCAGACAACACGTGAGAAATATTCCATAAATCATAACCTTGCACCTACAACCTTAAATATCTGAGCCCTCAGGAATGTGAAAGCTTAAGCCAGTGAAATGGCCCAAATGAGCTGTAGGAAACCTCAAAGCATGCATGCGTGGGTTCCACAAAACCATTTTCAGGGCCATTTGTATTTGAAAAGCTTCAAAGTGCATGCAGAAGTCTTCAGAGACAGGGTGACGTGCTGAGATTTTTTTATTCAAACACACGTTAATACTTCATGTATTTGCTCAAAATTGTGGAAATACTGAGTCACTGCGAGTACTTTCCAGTAAGCATCCAACCATACATGGACATGTGGGAATCCGTGGGTATGAAAGATCAACCGGAAAGAAACCTGAGATTAAATATGTGGGGCAATAAATGCAATATCAGTGACTCACTGATAATAGATAAATTAGCTAGAAGGGATGGATCTTCCAGAAAACCTCGTCCTTGGTCAAAGCTCCTCCCCTCCACACATTCTAACACTTTTCAAAAGTTCTTATCTGATCGCTTGTTCCTGGTTAAGATAAATGTGTAACAGATTACCTGCAACTTGATTGTTTACATTCATTAAAAAAACCTGCTACGAGATTCATCTGGAATTTATCATATATATATTTTTTTGCTTAAGTTAAGTTGTTATTTATGGGCTCAGAGTACATGTAAGATTCATGTGCTTGGCCTAAAACACGAGGAGTCAGTCAGTCGTCTTTTTTCAGACTCACAGTTAAGCTTAAGATTCCTTTGTGTCACTGTAGATAAATCACATTATTGCCTTTTCTTACCGCTCGGCCCTCCACAGGCAGAACCGCCGCATTCGGATCAGTTAAAGCAAGTTGGTAGGAAGAGTGATATATATAACATGTGCCATTTACCAAACCGAAATAAAGAGGATGTTCATTGAAATGATTTTATTTCACAATACTGTTCTTTAAATGGACCCACAGACTGATTGAAATGTTGTCACCAGGTTCCACCAAGTTGTATTTCTATCACTTGTGGTGAGCGTTTGTACATTCTATGGGCTCATTCCCCCGACTACACCTCTGATGACTGTTAATTAAATATATCAAGATTGTTCTGCACTTTTAACCCACAATAAATACTTTTTTTTTTTAATAGTGCTAAATTCAGCTGACCGCTTTCTGGCTTTTTTTTCCGCTCTTTGGTCCTCTTCTATAATTTTCTGCAAATAAGCTGGTTCCTAAAATGTCAAACCACCCTTTTCTAATAATGTACAATCATTATATTCACTCCTCCATCTTAAAGTTCCTCTGTCAGCTAAAACTAAACCTCTTCGAAGCCCTTTTCTGAATATTTAAGAGATCCAAGAATGAGTGAGACAAACTCTATCTGATATTCAGGATTATCATTTATAGGAAAAAGAAGCTTCACATTCCTCCCAGCAACAATCAGACGTGTTTTAATTGACCGCAGGTAGTTTGATTAACTTTACATATTTGAAGAAGTTCCAGGTGTTATTATATTAAACACCATTAACAAGCCCTCCCAAATTAAAGGGTCAGTTCGCCCTGCCAGGGAAGGCGACCTGCTTATTAACGAGGCCCTGCAACAGATCATTATTAATGTCGTAAGCTTTGACCCAGCACAGCAAGTCAACACGTCAACCAGGAGTAGATTTGCATAGTAATACAGGTTTTTTATTTATTTGTGTGTTCAGAGATCATTTCATCAGTCTTCAGAAGACAGGACACCTTTTTTTTTCTCTCTATCTTTTCAGTGTATGTATAAGAGGTCATGATGCTATACCGGATGTGTGTGCTGTGTTTGGACATACTTTCTTGGGGAATACGTGCAATGAAAAAAAACAAACAATAACTTGTGCAATCGCTCTGTGATGAAAAAGAAACAGGGCAGCTGTCAAACACAGAGCGGTTGACTGTTAAGACGTGCGGCAGTGCGGCGCAGTGCTGAGTTAAGAAATGTCGAGTGGAAATTTCTTAGCTGCCCCCACCTGTGAGTGGTTGTTTGCTTGTGTTACGGCAGGTAGCTATGCGTGTGAAATTCCCATTTCACTTTACGCTGGAAAATTGCTGTGGCTGGATAGTTGTCCGCCGGTAAGATCCCGGCGTGAAGAAGCAGTAACAGGTTTCTCGCTGACTCATCTTGCAGTGTGTGTGGCTGCTGTGGTCATGGTGACGGTGATGCTTTGAGAACACGTGACTTAAGTGGTTGACCTCAATTCAGTGGGATGTCTTAATGTCTGTCTGTTCAACTGATGTAATTACTCATGACTTATTAAATTAAATAAATGGGTTATTAAACTTGCCATGTCTTTGATCTGTGTGTGTGTGTGTGTCTTCTTTGCGATGATCCTTCCGACACCTCACAGCAGAGATGTTTCCAGAAGTGAGACGGCCCCCTTCTCCTGTATCTGTGCAACATTTTTTTTTGCAGCCAGACAAAACAGAAGCTGATAACAGAAAAACAAACCGTGATAGCCTGACTATCAGCAAAATATGTATCGGCCAAGAATTTCGGTGCATGCAGAGCCATCAGGATGATCTCTTTTTTTGGGGACTACATATTCAGAGCAGGCAGGTCATGAACTAAACTGAGAACATGGACTTTGAAAGGAGCAAATCTATAAAACAAAGTTTTTTTCAACAGGAAAACATCAAAATAATCAACCTTTATTTAAAACCATGAGGATCATTAACAGCTTGCTTTCCTTTCAAAGAACACTGTGTATTTGTATATAGATATTAAAGGTGAATGTGCAAAAAAACACATGGATACTGTGTATATATATTCAGATTTAGAAGATATTGTTGATTAATTACAAAAGATACACTGCTGCTTTCACTGTAACAGCAATTGAGGCAGAGAGAGAGAGAGGAGGGTTACCTGTTTTAATTTGAGAAAGAGAGAGAGCAACTCTCTGCTGAGATGGCTGTGATGTCATCTCAAGTCCCGTACGTATGCTGAGCTGCATCCAGCCCAGATGGAGGCAGACGGAGAGGAAAACATGCTGGGCTGGTCCGATGACACATACTGAACCATCGTGGAGGAAGGGAAACCGACACACTGCACAACACAGGTAAGACACACACATAAAAACAAACTGTTTTAGGTGATAGACTTTGCAGGAGCAGTTGCTGCATCCCTCCACGTCACATTACATAAACATTGGCTTGTTTCCTGCGCTGCATGCGTGTGTGTGTGTGTGTGTGTGTGTGTGTCTGAGAATGAAGGAGTGCCTCACACACGAGGCTGATTATGGATGCCTGACATGAAGGTTGTGTTGAATCCGGCATACTTACTGTAGTGAGCGTATTTCATGAAACACCAGGACTGTTAATGAATAATTAAATATCCCATCACGGTCGATCATTGAATATCCAATCAGCAGGTCACCGTGTAGTGAGAATCCAGGACAGCATGGGAGCCTGAAGCTGTTTTTTTAAGAGGTTTCCCCGTGCTGTGTCTACTGAAAAGGATGGGACGGGCGTGGCAAGCAGACTAATGACCTCTTCATCCTCGTCCTGGCTGTGATTTTCAGACTTACCAATGAGTCTCTGGGCACCAGTCAGCTTAGCTCGATGACGTTCAGACAGCAGATCTGGGAGGCAGGTTGAGATATGTGCTAATAAACTGTAATAACAATCACCACTTAGTCACAGAAATGTCTGCAGCAATCTGGGAATGAATGAGAACACTGCAACAGTTCCTGTGTAACTGTTTTGAATATGTTGACTCACGGGGATCACCACAGATGTTTACAGCAGCACATCGAAGCATCTGTGCGAGTGATTATTTGCAAGCTGGATTCTGCCTCCACTATTTATACACTTTGAATATTCCAGATTATAAACACCGCAGTGGTTCCCCTCAGAGTTTAACCTCAAACTACCCGGGTCCACGAGGTGCTATGGCCACATCCCAAATCAGCGTAGGTGCATGCAGGAGCTGAGCTACTAGCTGCTCCATAGCCCCTGTTAGCTTTACTATTTGCCCAACCCTCTGATTTAATTTCCTTGTGCAGTAATTGGAGGGCCAGTTTGTGCACACAAGGACAGCTTATATTCCTTTAAAGAGTCTTGAAAAATGAGTGTCTGTATTAAACTGCTACTAACTGTCCTCCATCCATTTCTATCCTCAAGCCTTTGTTAAATCTCGGGGGACGGCCGTGCTTCATCGTGATGGAGAGGAGGTGACGCAGGAATACATTTGTCAAAGCCGAGCAGCTTTTTAAGCAGTGATGAACGGGCCTCGTGGTGATCCTGCACCCAGCTGAAGCCACGTCCGAGTGCTGCAACGTCGTCAGAGGAGCAAACCAACAGATGAGTTGTATCCCGGCTGTAAGAAGACCAGCCGGACAGATCGTGGCACTGATTCATCTGCTCTCTCTTGGAGAACATTCTCGCAAAGGCAACCTCTCTAAATATTTACATGCCATGTCTGGAAGCTGGGAGAGACGAGGAACGTCTTGAGACAGACTGGTTCTGACTCCTTGTGACCTTTTGATGCATGTTAACCACCGTCGGGCCCTGCAGGCGGGGCTGGACGTGAACCTGTTAGGCTTTCCTTCTTTCCTTAAAACAAGAGAGATATCCATCTCGCTGCACGCCTTGTTCCCTGGTAATCTGTCTGCTCCACCTCCTTCTTCCTGTAAGTGTATTTTTTTTTCACCGCAGGCCGTTTATAGAAGAAAACCCATATAAACCAACTCCCAGGACGCACGAACTCACAGGCCAACGTCTTCTTTTACACTCCTTCCAGTAAAAATAACACCATCCAACAATAACATTTATACCCTCCTCACGTATTGTGCAATACATGCCATCATACATAAAAAGAAATACAGCTCCAACCTTTAAAAATGTATCTAACTTTGCAATAAATGCCAATTTACTGTTTTTTCCCTGAACACAGTGCAACATACGGTGATCATCCATTAACTTTAACGAACATGTAGCTCACATGAAATGTACAAAACATCTCTACTAATATATGAAATAAACGGTATTGAATATAGGCAAAGCTTTTAAATTCCATTGATATATTTCTGTTGCAGAATATTTATATTCCTGTGTTTCAGTACGTGATCAGGAGAGAGATAGAGGCTGCCCTCACATGTAACACTTGTGTGTAGAGTAAACTGTGTATACCTGTATACTCCATCCCCTGACCTGTTGAGGAGCCACCATGGGCTGCGTCATGTGCTCCCAGCTGGTGGACATGTGGACTGTGAGGGTGCGGAGGACCGGGCGAGGGGCCATGGAGCTCGCCACCTTCCCTCAGATGCTGCAGGGCGGCTACCACAGGGTGACCGGCCTCCACTACATGTCCTCCTTCTCTGATGCGGAGGACTGCTGTGATGACAGCAGCTCAGGCAGCTCTCTCACCTTGGACGATCACACACACGAGTGCTCTAATACGAACATGTAAATAAACATACAGGGTGTGTTTGGAATAAATGTGACGACTGGTGTCGAAGAGAAATAGGATGGTGTTTTTTTTTTTCCTGTGATACCCTTGAATACATACTTATACATCCTTTTAATATTAACTATAACACAATAATACTTCTGTACTGAAACTTAAAGGACTTTTAAGTTTCTTTCAGATTGTTGTATTTTTATTAAAGTAAAGGATCTGAATACTTCATATAAGTTTACCTTTCCTTCACAGTATTAGTAGCAACATTTACAGTGTACTGTGTGGGAATATTCCAATGTTGCTCTGGTTATATAATGAGGTACCTCAGAATTGTACACACGTACAGTATTTAAGTAAATGCACTTATGTTTTATAATACTAAGTCAAATAAAGACAATTGTTGCTGAGTAACTAAGGTACCAGATCTTGGCATCATTAAGTTTAAATTGTGGAAAATTTCTTTGTTTTCCAACAAGCCACAGCCCATATTTTGCCAGCAGTTTTACTGTTTTCTTTTCCCAATCCCCAAATAAAAACACATGTTGGCCCAGAAACTTTACTTGAACGTGAAGTGAAGCTTTGTTTTGCTTTTGCAGACGATGATTCAGACCCAATATTATCTCATCATACCGTCTACAAATTAGTCCAATAAAACCTGAGCAAGACTGCACAACAGCACCGATCAATAACACGACTAGAAAACAATATTCACAAGAGGAGAGATTCTGGGTGTTGTTGGGAGGTTATTGTATAACGGATGTAAAAGTCAGATTGGTAAATCCTCTGCTGCCATGTGTGTTTCCAAGTCCTCAGGAATGCAGCCGTCGGGTGCTTCGTCATGTCGCATTTCAAATCGAGGGAAACACCAAGTCATGAATGAAGATGTCTCCTCACACATGCTTCGGGTCGAGTGGGAGGGAGCAACATACAAATACCTTCCCGACCGGCCTCACTCTCACTTTCTCGCTCCGCACGCAGCGGGCTCACATCTCCTCTTTGGTCGTGTTCCATTTCACTTTTGGAGAATCATGGCAGCCCTGACGTCGAACGCGACTTTCTCCTGTTTTGTTTTCTACGCGGTGCTGCTGGTGATGAAGATGTACATCATCGCGATAATAACAGGGCAAGTGAGGCTGCGGAGGAAGGTGAGTGGCTCCTATGGAACAATAAAAAGCTCGTTTATTAACCGAGTGTGGGAACTTCACTAACGGAAATGTTTTTCTTTTCTGCCCCAAAAAGGCTTTTGCAAACCCTGAAGACGCGCTGAGACACGGAGGTGTCCAGTATCACCGAGAGGATCCACTGGTGGAGAGATGCCGGAGGTGAGACTCAACTCCTGCAGCTCCGCTTGCAGCTCACAAGCTTCAGTACAAACATGTTGTACCCTGCTGAATTGTCAAGTACATAATTATACACTTCTTGCAACAGGTTCTACATCTGAATAGTGCTGTATAATTATTATTAAGTGTTTGATTATTACAGTTGTAAAGGTCACACGTACACACTTAGTGTTGTTGCAAGAACCAAAACATGAAGAAATCAGTGAAATCTGTCGGTTTCCCTGCAACACTTCCGTAAGGTTGTGCAACTAATAGTACCTCTTTCCTCGTTGGTGATCTGCTTTGTTTTGACTTGTCAGAAAATTATCTCTGACACCTCTGAGGAAACCAGATGTCTTTCTACAAATAACAACCTCCGACACTTTGCTATCAATTGTAGAGTATCTACGAGCTCGTGGCGGGAGACACAGCTGTCCATCTCCGTCTGGCATATGTGTTAAATTACTATGTTTGTGGGCTGTTTCTGCAAAAGATATTAGTCTGGGAAGGTTTCCCAGAATAATGTTTTTGAAAAGGTACACCCAGTTGGAAAGAGGAAGCAGGAACTTAATGATAAGAAGTTGGCCAATAGGTGAATGTTTTAAACATCTGCAGCTGTACAGTTCAATGCAATCTGGGACGGCCTGACTAACATTGAATCAGCAGTGAGACATTACGGAATCCAGTGTATGTAATGGAGGACTTTCACTGCTCAGACGCTGAGGGAAAGTCACAGAAGAAGTCATGACTCAACCCAGGATGAGTCACTGTGAGTCATTATATACTATTAAATCAGATGTGTGACTGAATCGCCTTCTCTTTACCGTAGAGCTCATAATAACGACATGGAGAACATCTTCCCCTTCCTGTTCCTGGGCGCCATCTACTCCATGACCGGACCTTCACTGGCTCTGGCCCGCCTTCACTTCCTGGTCTTCTTCATGGCTCGGGTGCTGCACAGCGTGGCCTACCTGTTTGCTCTGCAGGCGCCCACCCGCTCTCTGGCCTACATCGTGGCCCAGATACCTTGTGTTTCCATGGCGTTGCAAATCCTGACAGTTGTCTCATCGTACGCTTAATAACCAGAGGGACTGAACCAGCGAGGCTCTGGCTCAGTAGATTCCAGTTAAGATCTTCGACCTGGGTCAGAAGAAGCAGGATGGACGAAACCTGCGAGGCAGAATATAAAGGAGAAGAAAGCCAGTGCAATAAAAGGTGTGTGATGACCCCAGTGGGGAGATCTGTGAGAACTTATCAGTATTTTTGTCAGTTAAAATGTGAGTTTTATACGTTATTTGAAGACATCCTGTACTGCACATTTGTATTTAATATGTATATGGAGGTTGTTGCTATTTTTTTTTTTTGTATTTAACCTTTAAACTTCACATGGACGATTGCAGACATTTAAAAAAGTTGAAGGAACTTTTGGAATATTCTTTCCAGCACTGTATGTTGATCCCCTGCTGCTCTGTGTTCACACACACAACACAGACCCTCCTTCGTATGGTTTTTATTTGCTACCGAGGCTGCATCTGTTTCCCGTGTGGATTTTCCATCTGTCGTGCTCACATTTGCTCGCGTGCTCCGTTCAACAAAAGCAGGACGGATGCTGGCACGTGTTGAAGCGCTACAGTAGTAGACTTCAACAGTGAACTTTCTTTGCTCCTTTTTTTTTGTGGGCGAACCTGTCCGGAGTTCCTTTTTAAAGTAGAAGAAGAAAGGATACAGAGTTTAGACTGAGAGAAGAGTATTTATCTTTATCTGTGAAATTGATGTATTTAAGATGACGATTTGTTACGTTTTCTACTTCCATTACTGCATTCATGTAGACAATAAAACTGTTCGCACATGCAACCAAGTTGATGTATTCATTCATGCATTCATTCATTCATCTCATTGTCTTCGAGCAGAGAGATCACGCTGGCGACTTTGCCTGGTCGTGCAGAGACAAACTACAGAGGGGACGGGGGCCCCACTTTATGTGTTTGTGTTTGAGTGTGAGTTGAACCAGAAAGTCTGTGGCAAAGCTCAAGCATTCCTCCACCTATTATGTAAGGCCTTGGGCTGCAGGAGGGGGCTCAGCCCTGCTTTCATAGGAGCATTATGACAGTCTGCATGCAGCCCTGCTCACCTTTCATGTTATTCTTGAAATGCTCTGTTGTATCACCTGTTATCACATCCTTTTGTCACTCCTGTGTGTGTTGTACAGGAACTATGGGTTTCCCCCAGATAGAGCTGGAATGTTTTGTGTTACGTTATTGAGTGTTCGAAAGAAACAAGCTTGTATCAATATGATCTGGCTGCTGCTGTTGCCGTGACAGGGGTGTGTCTGCTACCCGTGTGTGCGTCAGTGGTGTGATCGTCTCAACCTGCCTTGCTTGCGGGGACTTATTTCCTTCATGCCATTAGCTCACCTGGTGAATTAGCAGCAACGTCTGTGGTTATGAGGGAAATATGACGAAGTATTAGATAGTTCATACAGCCGCCCCTTAAGAACTCTCAGTTGAGTTTTTTGGGCTTATACAGCCTCTTAATATTTCTTCAAAATACTGACCAGTGAGCTGCTGGATGCTGGAATAAATTTGAAGAGGAAAAAATAGAAACAAAGAAAAATAAACACAGTACAAATTCCATAAATATTTATTACATATCAATGAACAGAACTGACTACTTTCACAGCAGTGGTCTACAGCACTTGTTTAAAATAAATGCTCAAATAATAATAATCATAATAATAATAATAATAATATAGTTCAGTTTCATTTGAGGCCACATTTGATACACAAACATTTACAAGTAGTACTTGGCATTAAAAACGATGGCGATACAATATTTTTAAGACACTTGGTGTTTTTTTTGTTAATTTTTCTTTCGTTTTGATATCACAGAGAGGTTCAGCAACAGTCTAAACAGTAAATATTAATTCAAATACAAAAACAAAAACAAAAAACTCCAAAAACAAACCAAAAAAAAAACAACCAAAACTTCCAAGGGGAGGTAGAAAAGAAGAGAACACAACAGAAATATAAGAGGAAGAATAAGTGGGAGAAGCAGTGTTACAAACTGTAACTGCTGGGCGTCCCCCCGTCGACCACACTCAGAGTAATAAACACTAAAGTACCTTTTTAAAACCCCCCCAGCCCCTTCTTCTTCTTCCCTTTTCAGTTTTCTGAGTTGTGTGACAGTGCTGGAGGGGTTCACACTGAGACAAGCGGGATGGGGAACAGGGGAGAGGCGTGAGGGAGAGGAGGAAGAGGCTCATGCAACATCTGAAGGCTGCTGTGTTGCGAAACCACCACACGGAGGCGCTCTCATACCCACATCAGCATAGTCAGACCCACTGCTCCCAGTTTGCCGCGCCACCAGACTGAGGATCCTTAAAGCTTTCTTCTGTTCTTTTGGTTTTGCAACTGACTTTCTACCGTGCAATTCCTCAGCGTAATTACCGTGTCCCTTTGTTATCGCTGCGGAACGGAGGAAAATAAAGATTTTTATATCAGTGACTTCAAGGCACTCAGTGAACTACAGAGTGCTTCTTATATATTTATTTACTTTCTGTACTCATTTTCTCAAGATATGAGCTCTGAAGGTAGCCCAGCTCCTTCAAGACTAGATTATCAAAGGGTGTTAATGCTGACGGGTAGTTAAAGGTGTTACAATAATTTATGTTTTTGAATTTACTAATATTATCAACAAACTTTAAAGAAATAATAGTATTAACATTATGTCAAAGCTCAAAGACATCTGTGTATTGTGTTGGAGAGATATCTAATGAAGTTATAGCCTGCTCACCAGCTAGCTACGGCCCGTCCTGTCTTGTGGTACCACTTTGTACCACAAGAGGCGATAGTGAGTCCAGTCCAACATGTGAGGATGCAAATTCACATTGCTAACAAACTAGTTCTGAAATTAAAAACAGATGTTTAGCAAATCTCACGGCAAAACAATCCATATCGAAAAAACTGTTTTCCCGTTACTGTGTTGTTGCTACAAACTGAGTTAACCTAGCTTTAACGTAAACTACCGTTTTAGGCAAACGCTACATGACAAGATTAAGAGATAGCAGCGTGACCGGCTTTTAAAAATGTTACACAGTTATGTTGAATTTTGCTTATTGTTTCCCCTGCAGTTTATAGTTAGCTCGTTTTTTATTATTCTGGTGCAAACTTGTTTTCTTATATATTTCATGGTTGTCATTGGCGAAATAAAAGTAAAATTTAAACGTTTCTGTTAACTTCATTTTGATTTGATTCGGATGAATGTGGCATTCTTTAAAAGTGCCTTTATAAAAATTATTTAAATAAGATAAAACAATAAGAAAAGGTCAGTTTGAATTTTAGTGTAGTTCTTATTTAGGATGATGTGAGCTCATTTCTAATTCTCATTGCCATCAGTTCGTTTGTTCGTCTGTCAGTTAGATTACACGAAAACCCACCAGGCGGATTTTTCATTAAACCTGGCGGAGCAGTGGAGCAGAAGCAAAGGAAGAAAATGAAGCTCTGGATCAGGAGACGGATCCAAAAATTGGTTTACATCTTATTCAACATTGAGACAAAAGGGCATATTTCTACCTCTTCATGTACCTCTCATGAAATAATACAAGGACCTTTGTGGGAAAATTCCAGGCGTATTTACAGTCATATCTATTAATGTGTATATATTTTATATAGAAGTTTATGAAGGGAATTATGGCTCTGTGCTCTCCAAGTGCTCTTCTAGTTAGTTTTTATAATTTTCAAAAGTTTGCTCTACTATTATTTCAGTTTATGGCGTTAACGGTATAATTAAATATCTGTATTTCAAGTTTTTGTCTAGGAATTCTTTCTACTCGTCACCTGAAGCTGCAGAGAAGCACCATTGAACCCTGTATCCTTCACCAACCCACACTACATCTCTCACCGCAGGCTGTGGTTTGCACTATGCTGTTATGTCTTGTATGATGACGCAGACCTCATGGTTTCCAAAGAAGCGCTTTGACACAGAAAACTTGTAGCGAAAGGCAGGTCATGCAGATGTCGGCTCATTTTTAAGGTGTTTTGTGTGGCTTTAAGAGCTCGCCTCCTCTATGTCTACTATCCCAACTGAATGAAGTTGCGGCTCCCCATACTAACCGAATGCGGACTACAATCATGGCTGCTACTGTCAGACGCCAGAACACGGCGGCTGTTAAGAGTTGTAGTTTCAGTGGTGGATGCTGGGAAATGGCACTTGTGGGAGACTTTGCCTCCAGCCCTGTTTACCTGTGTACTGTGAGTAAGGAGAATAATAAGGACTAATATGTGCGGAGAGCATAAAACATGTTTTTTTTTTTACTAAATATGGGAATAAAATGGACTTTTATAATATATCTATAAATATGCTTCACAGGCATACTGCCGCCGTGTTGCATCTTCATGTATAAACAGACATATTCATATACATTTCATACAACATTTGAAAGTGGATCGGAAATAATCACATAATATACAACACTTATTAAGTCCTGGTAACTTCAGAGGGCGTGGTGGATGCAGATGTTGTGCCTCGGTGCGCAGATTTACATTCACTTATCTCAAGGCTGTTGCAGAACTCTGAGTAAACCACAGCATCTTAGCAAACCTCAGTACCTCTTTGGGTTACTTGCCGAGGGGGCAACACCAACACACAGTGGCAGAGGGACCGCTCACGAAAACAAACACGCACACAGACACATTTGACTCCGACTGCACCAATCTGGTCCGATGAATGGGGAGACCCAAGATACAGGGGATATAAACAAAGAGGACAAGAAGAAAGGAACTCAACTCAAAGGGAGAACCAACCAAAACAGTAAAGTCATGGTGACAGTACAGGAGGGGGTTGAGCAGAGAAGTGCACGATGGGGATTGTCTTCACTTTAGGTCCAGGACATCTTCGATGGATGTGGAGTGGGCGAACGCGCTGGCGAGCGGGGGACTGTCCGCTCGCAGCAACGCCTTCTCTGGCTCGGCCTCCGAACTGGACGAACGATGGACGTCTAGGTCTGCTTCAAAGGAATCCGAGGCTAACCTGTTGTGCACAGAAAAAGGTGTGATTGGCTCAGTTGACTGCGTTTAACATCGTTGTTGAGTGTTGCTGTCGAACCCGTCGCCGTCACCTGTCACTGTTTGTTGACGTCAGCGCTCGTTCTTTGGGCTCTTCCTCAGTGTTCTTCTTGCTCATTCTCCTCTGTTTGACGGTTCCACTGTCAGACTTACCGCTCGGCTCCTCTGTCAAGCCTTTTTCAGTATTAGGTAAATAGAAGAAGTGAGTTAAAGGGATAGTTTGTATTTTGTATTGCTCATTATATAACTGTTTGATTACCAGTAAATGTACTTTTTAGTGTATAACAATGAATTTTTACCCAGCAGCTCCTTCCGTGTGCGGCTGGCTATCTCTTTGATTTCCATGCGAGACAGAGAGAGCGAGTGCGTGGCAGAGATGAGAGGAGTCGGGGGAACCATGGGGGTCGGCGCCGTCAGCACCTTGTTGACCAGAGGGGACTTGAGGGGTCTTTCAATACTCCGCCCCACCAAGTTACACAGAGGGATCTTGAAGATGTGCTTACATGTAGATTCACCTACGGGGAAGAAGCACCAGTGAGCCGGAGATAGGGATGGAAAATGGGGCAGAGCAGGAAAGTAAACAAGGGACAAAAACGATGAGAGATAAACAAGAGATAAAGGAACACGGATGACTCTTGCTGCTGCATTCAAGCACCGTCGAACACTTAACTGACTAAGGCAAAGCTGCAATGTGCCTTTTTATCAGGAAATCAATCTCACAAGGCAGGAAGGCAAGAAGCATCCTGTTAGAAGCACAACTTGAAGATTGCATTTTGTGTCCTTGAATGCACCAAACGAGGCTCGTTTAAATCAATTGCTAAATTGTTAATCAAATAAAAAAACACAAGTGAGGGTGACAAAATGTGAGGGATAACCAGCCTGGAGCAAGTCTCTGCAGGTCAATGTTCTTACTAAGCAGTAGTTGTCACGAATGTCAAATTGTACTATAAATAGAGTTATTTGGGAAATAGTCACTGTAATGTGACATATATGTCACAGTTTGTTCTGAAAAGTACAAAATGACCAGCACAGACCTTTTTTATGATGGCATGTAAACCCACTCTCTCTCTTATCTACACAGACATTAAGGGTCGGTAGGTAGGTTGACGAGCTGATACAATTTATAGTCGTATTTACTGACACAGCTTTTGATCTTAGAATTAGTCATCCCAACTACAAAGAGCAGATGTATTAGAATTGCAACTATTTACAGCAGATCATCTGTTATTTTAGCAGGGACATTAATTGCTTTGGGAGATATTAAATTGATGTTTGGAAGTTTTGGAAATCTGTCTGCAGAGCTGCAGTACGCCATCCTGCAGTGCCCGGTACTGCCAACAGGGGGCAGTATCGCAGTGCAGCAGTAACAGGGATCAATGTTGAGACTGAATCAATGTGTGCTGTGCTGCACAAAGAGCTCCGTCTCATCTGAAATGTCAGCGGGTGAGAGGTGAGTAAAGAGCCAGGGAGAAAAATAGAGGGTCACTGCTGATGTTTGACAGGTACACTGTGTTAGTGTTGTCGCATATGCCTCTGTCCTGTAACTGCGCTCTCTTGCAGTCAAAATGGCAAATAATTCAAATGCGGGGAAAAAAGCATGCGGTTATTTGGAATACATAATCACAGAGATCAATATATTCCACATGCATCTCTGGACCAGGGGAAGTGTGACACTCCATCATACTGGCAGAAGAATATAATATTAGAAGGGCTTTTTGCACTAATTGAAGTCGAATTCTCCAGGACAGAGATGTGTGTCGCTGCAGGTCTTTGGTGTGTGTTAAAGCCAGCGGAGGCCGGCTAGCAGCCCCATCAGTAACAGCATCTTGTTCACATAACTGATGCGATATATATTATATCACATGAAACCCTCCCCGAGGAGCAGATATGGCAGACACACAGGCAGTGAGATGTTGGGATTTTTGTCAGCACCCCTTCCGCCCCACCTCCTCCCTGCCTCACCCTCAGATTCGGACTACCACTTTGGATCGAAGTGAGGGGCTGACAAAAGTCTCCATGGCGACAGTGCAATCTGTAAATCATGCTGCGGCAGAAGTGTCTTCTCCTTCCCTCTTTCCTTTCTCTCCCTCCTTCTTCTCCCAACCTTCCACTTGTACACAACCCCTCCCCTTCCTCTCCCACTCATGCACACCTTCTCTGCGTCTCTTCCCCCCTTAATTTTTAAACCCTCCGTCTTGACCGACGTTATCTCCTCTGCCTCACTCTTTACTCGGCATGCCCCCCACCCCCCCCATCTCTACTCACACTCATGCTTTAATTAGTTGAGGCAGAAGGGGGGATGGGGAAGACATAATGTTCACTTAACATTCAACCAACGTTCAAGTCAACATGCCGCCTCGGAGCAGACAGGGTGATACACTCTGGGAGCACGTGCACGTTAGTGGGGCAGCATTATGTGCGTATTCATGAACCGAGGGCGAGTTGAGGGAGAATCCTGCAGTACCTTCGGCATCCTTAGACATGTACAGGGAAAGCTTGGTACCATAGGGGATCCGTATAGAATCTGAACCAGGGACGAAGAAGAGGGTTAAACAAACTGAACACACACAAAAGCAATACATTTATGGACACAGAGGTCGACATTAGGACTTCTGGTGATGCAGAATCATGTACACAAGCTGCTACACCGGAAAAAGAAAATGAGAAGCCGTTTGAGAGAAATGATAAGAGAGCCTGTCATCAGCTAATTGCGACAGCGACAGCCAGACCTTCCTCCCTGTTAGCCTTAATGGGACCTGTAAATATCTGGCCCCCTCAGGAAAAGAGGAAAAGACCGCCTCGATGGTGTAATTATTTTTGTCCTTCACTGCAGCCATTAGTATTACATGCATGCGTCTGAGGACGACTTTGTTTCCCTTTTCCGCCGCTGGAAAAAGTCCGATTCTAATGAACACAGAGGAGTTGACCTCACCGTCATCCATCAGTCTGCCGGCTCACGCAGAATGACAAACATGCGTGTCATTAACATCACCAGCAGCTGTGCATCACAAATATGCCCCGTTTCAGACGGTTGTATCAATCTGGAGGAGGTCAGTGGCAGAGGGAGGGAGGACTGAATGGTCAAATATACAATGAAAGATGCAGGAGGGAGTGAAAGTGGGCTGGGGGGGGGCTTGGAAGGGAGGGGCGCATATTGATCCTCAATCATCCTTGAAAGCATTCTGTGCCCCTGAGGCCACTTATTGTGTTTGGTGAATGGCGGCGGTGGTGGTGGGAGGTATGTGGGTGATTAGTCTGTTCTTCTTTCTGTAATGAATGTTCTGTAAGAATTTAAGGGACCGTTACAGTGTTTCGGCTTTGTTACCCTTTGAATCCGAAAAAATCCGGGATATTACTTAAATATCCTTCTCCGGAAAATGACACATGATTAAACGAGGGAAAGTAAACCCTAACCCTGGAGGAGAAGGACTGTCTCCTCCATGAACCGTTCTGCTGAGGAACGTTACTGTAAATGTCTCTCAGGCTCTGGGCAAAGTCAAACATGTCTTCGGGCAACAGTGACATTCAGGAAATCTTAAATATCAAAGCAGTAATGTCAACATCCTTTGGTATTTCGCTGTGCGACGCTTACCGTCACCGAGTGGCGAGGGGAACACGGGCATCTCATAGCCGGTGGGCGTTTGCGGGGAACTCTGGGAGCTGGTGTCTCTCGAACTGCAGTTGGAAGCTGAGCTCACCGGAGCCGACGAAACAAAATAGATATCCGACTGCGGGTGGAAAAAAAACAGATGGATGAAGACCGGGAATGAAATAATTATAGACCTGGAGCATGTGCAGATGAATGTCACAAGGACAGAGTGGACAGAAGCAGAAGCTGAAACACAGAAAGACAACTTATATATCGAATGAGGAGAGGAAGGAGAAGTATTTGTTTCATTGCAGGTGCACTGTGGTTTATTTTAAATTATCTATGTGTATGAGTCATGAGTGCATTATTGCTTTTGTAGCCATGCAGATTGCCAGCCATATTTCCCATCGGGGTAATAAAGATTGATTGAAATGAGAGCGCTGAGACAGCTACTGAGACAGCTACTTCTACAACAGAGTGGGGCCTTCTGACGCTGGAAGTTCTTGCTATAGTAAAACCAGTTTGGAAGTTCCACGATAAGACTAATCATTGAACTTCTGAGCAATTTTAGGGTGAACTTTTACACATAAGTGTGCATGCAACACCACAAACCATGTGAGAAGATTCACCCAGCTTACTGGTCAGGGTGGAGTCCGACATGCAAGAGGAAGGTCTTGTGTACAATTTTCATATATCCTCTATCGGATGTTGTTTTGTAAGTGGACAAAGACCACGTACTGTAACGGGTCTCTGAGGTTGATTTAGACTAAACAAGACAGGTGTGAAAATGCCCTTAGAACATAGAACACCTCTA
>CAAKHC010003741.1:11609-23344 GCA_901007825.1 Macroramphosus scolopax | reverse complement strand
TGAGAGAGGCTGCAAAAAAAAAAAAAAAAGGGGGGGGGGGGGGGGGGGGGCAGGCCAGATTGATGGAGCAGGTGGGCAACACAAAATTATGTGTTTGCATTTGTGTGATTGCACTTGAGCACGTATTTAAGGATGTGGATCATCTGTATGTAACCAGTAAGGTTTGTATTGTCTCTGTATGATGCAAAGATTCTTTGTCTTGTGTGTGTGTGTGTGTGCATGTTTGTGATTGTTCTTATATCTGTTGAGATGTAAAAGTAATTCTTCTCACTTATTTATCCTGTGGAGACTAATACCGTGTATGACTTTCAGGGGTGTTATCAATCCCATCGGGGGTGTGAAGGGGGGTCGCACGGCACCGCTGCAGTGCATGTCTGTAGCCGAGGGCCACTCGAAGCCCGTCCTTTGTGTGGATGCGACTGATGAGCTGTTGTTCACAGGATCTAAAGGTACATACACCACTAAAATAACAAATCAGCTGATCCATTTGAAGCACTGAGATACGCATGAGGGTGCCAGTCCAAACCTCCTCTGAACTGCCGCCCTTCCCTCCTCCAGATCGTACCTGTAAGATGTGGAACCTGGTCACCGGTCAGGAGATTGCGACCCTGAAAGGCCACCCAAACAATGTGGTGGCGGTCAAATTCTGCCCCTCGTCCTCTCTGGTTTTCTCTGTCTCTACCTCATACATCAAGGTGTGGGACATCCGCGACGCTGCCAAGTGTGTCCGCACGCTCAGGTGAGTTCCCCCCCTGCAGCCAGCCAGATGGAGCGGTTTAGGGCTGTCAGTTTGAAAAGGAAACTGCAGCTTAGGAGGGATCAGATAGAAATGGATAAACAAAGAATATGCTTTTTGGAACAGTAGTGGTATAGTTGTAAAAAATGGAAAGAAGAACCTTTTCAAATGCATCATTGGAAATATAAACTACGTAATGTAAAGTTCTGCTCATCCTACTTATTTCTTCTCCCGAACATCCATTTAAACTATAATTCTGTTGTTTCTTCTGCTCGTCCGCCCCTGGCTTCTCCTGTCCGCTACAGTTCATCGGGGCAGGTGGTTTCAGGTGATGCGTGTGCAGGCACCACCACCCGCACGATAACCTTTGCACAGGGCGAGTGTCAAATCAACCAGATAGCCCTCAACCCGTCAGGATCTGTATTGTACGCTGCTGCTGGAAACACCGTTCGCATCTGGGACCTGAACAGGTACATTTATCCATTTATAAAACCATCTAATCTGTTTATCCAGATATTAACTGAAGTGTGTTTATTCATTAATCCCTTCAGTGATTCGTATGTTCCTCTTTCACACTTATTGGATATTAAAAAGGCTGTAAGATCCAGACTGCTGGTGGTATCAAGCGAGCGCTTGATGTTTTCTGCGAGGCCTTCCGCTTCATTTGGAGGGGAAATGATTAACAGATTGGACCAGACAGTTTACGCAGTGAAGCTTAGACCCATTAAATGATGCATAAGATGCGAAAAAACGAATGTATTATACATCTCTTCCCTGTCTGTGGCATTGCTGCGTCTCAGCGGTGTGGAATGGGGAAGTGATTTGATTCAGCGAAACAGGCACCTTGAAAATCTGATTCTTGTAAGTGATGAATTTCACAGACCTTTGCTTCCCTTCCTTCGGTGCGTGCCTGTGTGTGTGTGTGTGTGTGGTGTGTGTGTGTGTAGGATGCAAGCCATGGGGAAGCTGACCGGCCATATTGGCTCTGTCATGTGTCTGACAGTGGCGCAATCTCTTCTAGGGAAGGACCAAGTAATCACTGGCTCCAAAGACCATTACGTCAAGGTGCCAAATACACACAATTAATGTGACAATTCAAACATTAACCGTATAATAAGACGGATGTAGATGTTTTACCCCTCTCTGTGTTCTATTGACAGGTGTTCGATGTGGCAGAGGGAACGCTGGGTAACGTAGGCCCGGCTCATAATTTTGAGCCGCCACATTACGACGGCATCGAGTGTTTGGCAGTGCAGGGAGATGTGCTGTTCAGCGGGTCGAGAGACAACGGCATCAAAAAATGGGATCTGGAGCAGCAGGAGCTCACTCAGGTGTGTTAGTGTGTGTGTGTGTGTGTGTGTGTGTGTGTGTGTGTGTGTGTGTGTGTGTGTGTGTGTGTGTGTTACAGAGGAAGGGGGAGGAGGATGTCTCTTTCACCATTCTGAACACATACCAAAACTCCCAATCTAAGACAAAGGTTTCATGTGCCTGATGTCTTTTTCAGGCACAGTCTTATCGTTTCAGTCTTCAATCTGATGCTTCTGAGCTAAAATTCTGTTAGTCAATGCACGTGTTTCTGACTGGGGGGGAACATTTACTTCCAACTCATCGACTACGGAAACTCACTGCGGAGAGAAAGCAACATTCCAAATAAGGATGACAACATTTCTAGTTGTTCTGTCTCTCTAGTGAACGGCAGCATCACGGGCTAAAGTTCAAGGAGTGCCATGTAATTAACACTCGGCACGACTGCACTGCAGCACGTCTAGCTGAGGGTAATTGATGGATTAATAATTAGTGAAGTGAATCATTAGCTGGTAGCCTGGTTTCTGATCTCTGCCTTGCCACCAGTGTCTTCAGTTTATTGTCTGGTTTGTTAAGTTGTCGGTCCCATTGAGGACCGACTGTCCGCCAATCGGAGCTGTGCAGATGGTAAAAAGCATGTTGACGGCAGCTCGCTTGCTAATCACTTCAACCATTGTAAATAGTGACAGAAAATGGTCACAAAAAATGGAATAATTGGTGATGATGAACCATCTGTAATCTTCGCAGGTCAGACTGTTGCAGTGCTTCAATATCACTGAAGTGGCTGCAGCTGATTGGTCAAGGCAAATCAAAACAACCCCCAAGAAATTAATCGCAGCCCTGCTGTGGACGTTTGGCTGATGTTGAAGGTCACTTCTAAAGAGGCAAACATCAGTGAACGTCTCCCTGCGTGACTGCCCAGCGTGAACATGTTTATAGAGTTGGTGTAGGAGTGCATCATTCTCCTTTTACACTCGTGACACAAGCAGACGAGACTCAAACCCTCTGTGTTTTTATTTGTTATCTGACACCGGCTCGGCTGTTACTGTGAGAAGCCGCTCCGCCGATGTTCAGTTGGTGGACAGCATCCTGCCACAGCTGAGCTCACTTCATGTCTTCCTTCATCCGAAGTCTTCACTCTGGAGAAAGTCAACAGAGTGTTGTCATGTGTAATGTGGCAAGAAAGCATTGTGTCAGGGCGCTAGAGTCTGAAACAGCCACAGGTACCACGGAGGAAAGCCAGTGTGTGTGTGTGTTTGTGTGTTTACTTCCGTGGCGTCTCTTGTGCACCCTCTGTTTCCTGCATATGTTAATAATGCATCATGTTGGACCTCGTGGGTGGATATAACGTTCATTTGCATGCACATTAATATGCATATGAAGCAGCACTTTCCCCAAGTTTTTCTTTGCACAAGTTCTATATAGCCTTTGTTTAGCCTGTGTTTATTATTTATTTGTTTCATCCCACAAAATAAGAAAATAAGACATGATTTCCATTGAAAGGCCAAGTTAAATCAGAGTCATTGCTGTGGTCTGTGGCATATGAGCTTAACCTCAATTATGAAACGGCCTACACAATCCATTTTACAACCTCTGTAACCCAGTAGTCTCTGTCTAATTATTTAATCGTATGAGATTGCGGCTTGTGGTACGGTAGAATATTAAACTGTGGAACTCTGCTTCTACCAGGATTGCTGCTGCGAGCTATTTCGCTAAGACCCCTCTGCTAAAGTGCATAAAGCCTGGTGTATTTCATGGGACTGTGTGGAGCAATTTGTTTAGGATTAATGTTCACTGCAGTTCAGCCGTTCCCAGATGCTTCATAAATACTCCTTAAAGAAACAATTTGGTTTTCATATACGTTATACTGCAATTAGATCAGAACCGGTGTGTCGACTCGCTTATGCAACTTCTGCTGCAGTGTGCTGTTGCTCTTTGAGGTGTTGGAAAGCATTAACACGTCTTACCCACTGAAAAGTTGTTACATACAGACACCGAGGTAGATGAGTGTGTGTGAGAACTTTATTTTTGTAGCTGCTATTCCTCATTGCCGCTCCTATCGCTCATTGTCACCAGAGGGGAACAGTATCAGCACGCCGACACCGTGACATTGGATGGTCAAACAGCATCTGAAGGCACCGCTTGTTTGTATAAATGAGCGCAACACCTTGAATAACTTTTGCAGAAGCGTAAAGGAGTCTCACCTTTCGTTCCTATTTTCCCCGAACTTATTATTATTACTCTTCACCAAATTTGCATTAAGACAGAGTTTGAAAATTTGCTTTGGTCTATAGACCCCATCGAGAACTGACAAAGTTCTGCTGAACCGAATAATGGGAGAGTTGTCAGGTGAGAGTGGAGAGAGCTCTTCCTGGAAACGGTGCTCTTTTAGACCTATTTAAATATGTTCAGTTCGCTGAAGTTTATTTAAATTTGAATTGATGTGTCGCTGTGGGATCATAAATCTCCATGTCTGCATATCAAAACCTGACGAAATGTGCTCGACTGTACCTGCGGAGAAAGAACTGAACAACACATGATCACTGATGTTTGTAGTTTGCAGGTCCTGAGATTACAGCATATTAATTAATAACCTCCAAGGTCCATCTGTATATTCAACATGAAAATATCAATAAGCAGCAGTAAACAAAACATGAAAAATTTGATCTTTGTACATTTGTTCCAGCTTTTCAGTGATAACAATAATAACGGTTCTTCATCCTCGACACGTTTCCTCTTTTTTCCTCTTCGACTCCAAAAAATAGGCGAAACATAAGGTGTGTTATCAGTGTGTTAAAGTTTGTTCCTCGCAGCAGTTGAGTGCAGCTTAGGTGAAACAAATGAATACATCACCAAAATAGCACCAAGTGACAGTGTTTTAGGGATTCAGGGGTGTTTGAGTCTCTGCAAGTTTTTAATGATGGTTAAATTAAACAATCTGCTCGCTAACTATTATTTGAAAAGACACATTAAAAATCCATACAGGGATTAGAGTTGCCTGTAGGGCTGCGACGCCCCTGCCAAGTACCCTCCACGTTAATTGGAGATCCTTTTTGAAAGAGTGCAGTGAGACTGGAAGTTGACTCTTCCTGACAAATATCAATAATTGCTGGTGTGTTTATCTCCTGCTGTTGTTCCTCTTGCTGCTCTGAGATCTGAGGTTCATCTGGGAGCGAATATCTTCGTGAGCATGAGAAATGTAGTTTTCTTGCTTCTGATCAAATTAATTGTTCCTGAAGCCGCGCGAGCTAAGAATAACTTTGGTAGTGGGGTTTCGAGCCGTACTTACATGTTGCCAAGCAACCATGTTATGTATTTCCAGTCCGGTACTGCTTTACTGACGGTTATATATATCCAAGAGTGAAACCCTGAATATTAATGTTCGTTCCACTGGGATTTCAAGAAAGTAGAAACCCCATGCGATTCACATTCACAACACTTCTTGCACATTTTGGTTTATTATTCATGAATATTATATTTTGGCATCGCAGTCATTCCCAGAGTTACATGTTTCATAGACTCTCCACTCATGTAGATCCACAACATCTGTAGTATCTATTAATTCTCCTCATGCACAGTGTGATCGATCGGTCCACGGTTTGCAGCAGGCGGTTTTAGAAGATGTGTTCAAAACTCTGTGTGGACTTTTTTACGATGGTGGTGGTGGTGGTGGTGGTGGTGGTGGTGGTGGTGGTGGTGGTGGGGGGGGAGAGCCGTAGCAAGTTGTGAAAATCAGCGTTGTTGCTACACTGAGTGACTGGTTGATGTTTATCTTAGACACAGACGTGATCATCAAATTATCAAAAATGGTAAAAGCACAATATACAGTATATTATGTGTATATATAATGGTGATGAGAATGTACTAATATGGACAAAATGAACTGTGAAAAGTGAACTAACAGTAAGCTGGAGGCAGGTTGACTTGAAGATATCAGACATGCAGTTTGTGAGGAGGAAAGACGTCACACCAAATGGTTCAACCGTAGAATACACAGATATTCCAAATATCCATTCGCAGTAGCATCTGTTGTAATGTGGATGTTGAAGGTCTCTATTCTGTGGTAGAATGTTTGTGAGCTCAAGGACAGGCTTTCTCAAAGTCCTTCCTCAGCATCACACCAGGAGATCCACATCTGAAACATTGCAATGAATTCCTAGAAGAGTCCTGACTTTAATATAAGATATAATATATAACAAATTCTCTGCTTCATTCCACAGCAAATCCCCAACGCCCATAAGGACTGGGTGTGCTCTCTGGCATACGTTCCGGGCCGGCCCATGCTGCTGAGCGGCTGTCGGGGCGGCATGCTGAAGGTGTGGAATGTAGAAAACTTCACTCCCATCGGAGAGGTCAGAGGTCACGAAAGCCCCATCAACGCCATATGTACCAACTCCAGGCAGATCTTCACTGCGTCCAGGTAAAGAAGCACCATGAATCTAAAACGCCATCAAATTAAAGCGCATAAATTGTGTTAATTTATCTCTCAGCACTCTCCTGTGATGCAGTGAAGGGAGTCATGTGTTACGTTTAAGAGTTAAGGAAACCTTTGTATGCTTAAATAAATTATTCATAATAAATTGCTGTTATGAAAGCTTGAGCGGTTAAAGGATAAGACCGGCCATATTTCACTTTTTATTGTAAAGAGATGAAAAAGGACTCGCTGGGGGAACGTGCTCTTTCATGTTGGTTTATTACCATAAACACACACTGGCTTTATTTATTCATTCCACATATACCGCCTGCCGCGGTGAACACTCACCAGAGCACCGAGTGTGTATCAATCCAAAGCCCAAAGTAGTTTCTCAACAAATTTGCTCGCGTGCAGCAGCACACCAGTGCCGTCGCACTGCAACACAGTTTGTCAGGATTGTTTTCGTGCGATTTATTGACGATAATGATCGGCCTCATCGTAAAAGGTTGTCGGAGGCGTTTGGAGGTTTGGAAAAAACAGAGAACATCATGTTTACTTGTCGGGTTTTCAAACTGCCACAGAGAGAAGATCTGTCAGTCAGCCGGGTGTGTTCGGCACGGAGAGAGAGTGACGTACCACATCCTGTTTTTCTCCGTGTCTGTTTTGCCGACCTCATAGCTGAAGGAGATGATGCTTGTTTACTTGTTTGTGGATGTCTGAGTGGGACATTCTGTGATCGTCTGTGTGCGTTTTCTTCCTCTCTCAAGGTGATCTTTCACTGGAGTTGACTCACTTTCTGCCCGTCTTCTCTTCCTATCCCTCTTATTATGTCATCACATCTGTGTCATCTCTCGTTGTTTGCTTGCTGGACAAATCTTCATGTTTGGTCTCTTTAAACTCTGCCTTCCTCCTCCTCCTCCTCCTCCTCCTCCTCCTCCCGCCCGCCTCCCCTTGTTGTCCCCAGTGACTGCAGGGTGAAGTTGTGGAGCTATGTGCCTGGCTTGACCCCGTGTCTTCCTCGACGGGTACTGGCCATCAAGGGCCGAGCCACCAGCCTCCCATGATTGCCACCTTCCCTTCCTCTGGTATTCTCTTCACTAATTCCCACCTTTCTTTTCCTGTCTTGTCTCCTACCTGGTGGTAACCCCCCTTTTTTTCTCTTTGCTCAAGTTCTGTTTCTATTCTTCTTTTCATTTTTCCTCTCTTTCCTCAGTCATTCTTTTCTTCTGTTAATAACAAACGTTTGATTTGACTTATTGTTCTGCTTCCTATATCCTTTAATACTTTTATATAAATTATATATATTAAGCCTGTTGTGACCAGTGGAAATGTGCAAGACAGTTGGTGTGCAGTTGTTACTGTGGACATGTTTCCTATGTTTAACACAGGATACAAGACTTGGATGCCAAGTTTCGATATATTTACATGCATTTACATGCAAATCATTTGCAGTGCACAGAGGTCCTGTGTGGAATCTTTTTTAATTTAACTTTCTCGTATCCTTAATGGAATGCAGCCAACCACAACAGTAGACGTCTGTAGCTTCTTCCACTTGTCGCATCTATTGTGTGACATCAATGCTACCAGAAAAGAGACTATACAGCTTTTACCGCAGCAAGTCACCGTCCAAAAGGACGTCTGGCTGATTGGTCAGTCAGGTAATGGATCAAGCAAGATGGATCGAATTTTATGCAAATATTGAATTCAATAATACGAACTTCCTGTGCAATCAATCAGAATGAATAATTTTCTAAGAGGATGCACTCTGAGGAAGTGTCTCTAAGGATACGTGTGTGTGTGTGTGTGTGTGTGTTGTGTCTGATGTTTAATGGGTTGTTTCAAAAGAAAAGTGTCTGATTGATGTTGTATTATTTTCTCTCTTTGTTGTGTGTTCCTCGCTTCCCTTTGCTCTTCAACCCCCCGCCCCTCCCCTCCCCACTACCTCGCTCTCTCTTTCTTTATAGTGACAAGACGGTGAAGATCTGGCTGTCAAAGGTGTGGAGGAAGAGGTGACACCCCAAATGACCGCGGTCGGCCACCTCGGTGCATCGTCGGGCGCCAGTCCGTGACCTCACTTCGACCGCTGAGATGTGACAGTGAAATCACAGTTTCCAAGGCAAACTGTTTTCTGCTGTCACCGTGAAACACAACAAACCCAAACACAATATTTATTCAAAGGCAAGAGGCAGATTCTTTTAATGCCAACTCGAAAGTGCCATTTAGGTGTGGTTCTAATGGACAGGAGAAAGACATCTTCCAGGGCGTGAACACACCAGGCAGAACCACTTCTCTCATGACAAGAAAACTATCTGCTTTTTAAAAGAACAAGAAAAATGTCCTTCCTTTCTTTCACCAAGTTTTCTGAGTGGAACCCTGGAGAACCCTCGCGGAACCGTGAGGGCTCAATTTGAGAAGTGGATTCATGTATCTTTTGTCTTAAAGTCACGACGTGCATGACATGCAACAAACAGCGGGGGACTTCGGTTTCTCCAATCAAGATTGTTAGTGTCGGTATGTTTGTTGTTGTTGTGAGCTTGCTGGACTCACTGGAATATCACACAGAACATTTCATATTCTGTTTTTCTTCTATTCCAGATTTTCTTCTTCTCGGTTTTTGAATTTCTCAGTATCTCATTGAAACTTTACTGTAAACAACAAGCATTGTTTATTTTGTTAATTTATTGTTCACCCTACCTCAGTTGTTTTTGACTCTGGCGTGGTGTGAGAGGGAACATGGTTCCAGGTCTCTGTGTAGAAGCACTTAATGCTGGCCGTGTCCGACTCTTCATTCCTGTGGATGCGTCCTCTGTGGCTCTCCGGCTACCCGGCTGTCTGGCTGCTGACCTTGCAAACAGGGAAGCACACGTCCAGTAGCACAACTGGCCCTGGAGGATCTGATGAGATGAAGGTTCTGGCTGCAGAGACAATAGGGCACACCCTAGAAGACAGTGCATCTTACAATACTCACTCCAGTCAGGTACATCATTGATTCCAACCCGATTGCTTGAAACAAGGCTAAGGTTGCACAGAAGTTTGTCATTGCACGACGCCTTTTAAAAAAATTAGCACCATAAAGATTTCCTTAAGATATTCTAAGGGAAAAAGCTTTTGCTCCAAACTTCTGAAGTATTCCGTCATGTGTTACTAAACAGCTCCCCTCCGAGGGGCTAATATCGGACCTTGAATCAAACCAGGAGGAACCATTGCTTGCAATTTTTTTTTTCACATTCATATATTTCATATTGCTCGATTACTTCGTCCTCGGTTTGTTTCACAGCAAGTTCTCCCGCATTGATTTCGTGCCTCTTGCCACATCTCGTGCTCGATTGTATCGGTTACAGCTTGGAAAAATATACACTGAATGACTTGTTTGAGATTTCCATATTACTCAAGGAGAACAACATTCTCATCATTGTCTTGCCACTGTTGTCCATTAGGAGACGGTAATGAACTGACACCAACGCGGTCGGACAGTTAAGCGTAACCATGGAAACTGAAGTGCACATGTGCTGTATTATGCCAATATGAACTGTCAAACCCTCATCGTGTATAGTTCCATTTTTCCGTGGGTGAAGAGCTCTGGAGAGACTAATTTAGTTAGTTATGTGGAGAGGCGTCAAACCGGACCACTTCATTAGATAACAATGTTTTTGCCTTAAATACGCCCTCAGACAAGAGAACAACCTCATAGGCTTCCGAATAAACCCTTTAGCGTTGGTTAACATTTTGATTAATAGACAAACTTAATTCTGTAACTTACGGTACTTTATGCAACTGGGTTCAGATCATTACCATATTCAGTATGTGGCCTCATACCTGCCAGTTTTCCTCCAGACAAATGTTAATAGGAGCCTCACCAGATTCCTCCTGCCTGCTTTCAGCGCCACTCTGATCTTTAACGTGAGCGACTGTATAAGACCTGACTGAACAGTTCACCTCATTTCTCTGTGAAGCCAATTTAATTAGTGGTCTCACTGCTCGACCAGCTGCTTTGCAGGCAAGACGGCTCGGGTGGAAGTAGGTCATAACTGAGAGGGATTTCCTATTAAAATCCCAGTTTCCTTCGACCCACTATTGCTGCTACTTTTAAAGACATGAAGAAACTTCCTTTATGCTCGCACTGATGTAAAAAGCTGTTTATGTGGAAGATTATTCCGTGTGGGCAACACACACGCATACGCACAAACACAAGAGTTCATTGGATGTTCCAGATATCCGTCGTAGGTCTGAGCAGTTATAATATCATTTTGTATATTTTATAGCTTCTTCAGTGAAACGAATTCAGCACTCAGACAAACACACGTACAAGCAAACAGCTATAACCCGATTTAGTTGAGTTATATTTTCTTCTGCGGTTCTAAATACGCAGAAAAGACTCGGTTAGACCTTTTCTATCATTGCAGCACATCCAATCTTCCAGTCGTGCAGGTGTCTCCTCACTGGATGAACAGCCTGGTCATGTCTGTTACTCTTGGGATGCCTGAGTGTCGTAGCTGTTGTTCAGCCTCGAAATAACAGCTTCTGCTGTAGTAGTAAGTCACTGCACTTCCTCATAAAGACCTCGGAATCTACCTATTAAAATGATGGAAGGATCTTAGAAGAGCATTCAGACTTGTTTGTACTCTCACTATAAGAAGTGACTACCCAGGCTGTCCAAACCTGAGGATGAAGCTGCTTAATCTCTCAATAAGCAATGTAACGGCTTCTGTTTGTATGTGCGGGGGTTCGGAGTCCAAACCTGTGGATGTGGATTCATCAACATGTTCTTGGTTTCAGTACTTTGCTATGCTTAGAAACTCAGGTAAAGGTTGTGGGATACTCTTCGTCCTACTTCACTCATCGCTTGACTTTGTGAGTTTAGGAAGCTATTTGAATTTACCAAATGCCTTGTTTGAGAGATTTCTTTTTTACTTTAAGAAAAAAGGGGGCACCATCGGTGTACTGGCCCTTTACATGAAATACTCCTCCCCATGTTTTGATCTGCTTTTCTACACATCTTAATGATATCTTCCCACTATTGGCCAAAGTCTTGCAAATCTGAGAAGATGTGCTGTGATTCAATATGTACACAATGTGGTATTTGTATATAATTTTGCTTATGAAACTTGAGTGAACGGTACAACATGTTATCAATAAGAGAAAGAACCGACGTAACATTCTGGGTTGTATACGTTGACAGACAGTGACACTCCACCCGGCCCTTTAATGTACATTTACCTGTGCCAACTACCCAACCTGCCCCCAATCACCCATCTGTGTTGTGTTTCATGTGATACTATA
>CAAKHC010003741.1:0-11589 GCA_901007825.1 Macroramphosus scolopax | reverse complement strand
TGTGATACTATACTAAGAAACACAGTTTTCTGTGGGATTTAAGCTCCTACCTATTTCTAGAAAAAAAGAATCGTATAGTTGTGTAGCTTTAGGCAACTGAGGTGCTCTGTGTTTGTACATTTGCTTAACACAGTATGATGTTAATGGTACTGAGCGTTTGATTGGACTGGACCGACACAGCTGTCAAACAACAGTTCCAGGAGGGTTAGTCGGAATTCGAAAAGCATTGACAGTCAAGTAATTGTGCATAAAATGTGCTACAAAATGTTCTGTGACATTTACTGTTGCCAAGCAGAATCTCTAAATAATAATCTGACATTGATCAGACCCAACCAAAGTCGCCCCTCGTTCTGAAGCTTGTTCTTCTGCCATTTATCAGTCCCACTTCTTTACTTGAGGATGTGTAAATAAATGTGTTGTATATGTTCTAATGATACTGAGGTTAATGGACTTAACCTCAGTATTATTATCAGAGGCCCTCGGTATGATCTCTGCAAGTTAGGATTTACATGCACTTTGGATAATGAACACTGCTGTGAAAACTCCAGATGTTTTAGACTTAGTTTACAAAGACGAGGACTTGACAATGAGCTCCAAAACGAGGCTGAAAACACGTCTTTTTTAGATCTGCAATATGTTTAGGAATCAATTATATTCATGTGTGTGCTGATACAGTATGTAAGATAACAGTGAACATGTAGAAAGACGGTCCTCATAATGTCCCTGCCTTTAAAATTCTCTTGTTATTGTACATGTAGCTCGAGAGTGAGACATTTCTCTTTGACTGGGCAGCATGGCGAGATGGCGAGAGAGTCCATCCTCTTGTCCTCCGGCTGTCCACTGGCACAGTGTCTTCATATTAGAAAATGATAAAATGCTGTTTAGGAAAAGGGATATTTCCAAAGTAAATTGCTTTACAAGCTGTTTGACAGCTCTCACTGAATGAAGTGGCTAAGAGTATCAATTGTCTATAAAACAAAACTTTAAATTCAATAAGTTTGTTTGATATTGTGCCCCAGAACAGTTGGGAGGGTCAAGCTGCCGGTCAAAGTGAGTGTGTGATTTACCAGTGATAGCACATCCCGCCCAGTCCAGCCTCGCCATCTTATGACTAGGAGGAAATGAAAGCGTCTGGTCAGCAGCTCAGCTTCAGCACTGTGCCTCAGATAACAGGCCTCACTGCCTTAGAGAAACAGAATGTTTATTTATGTAGCAGAACAATAATCACTTTATACCGTGAACCTGTAACAGAAACATCCTGAGGATTTTCCTACATAATTTTAAAACTCTGTTTTAAGTCAGAAGATGTTTCAGCCCGTTTTATCGTTACGGCTGAAAAATCTTTTGCCTCTGCTGCTGAGTGTGTGTGTGTGTGTGTGGGGGGGGGATCGCCGCTGAATCACGATCACATCAATACATCTATGGTAAAACTATGTGCGGCAGTGTACGTGAGATATGTACTTATGGGACATAACGGCAGGGTCAAAGGTCATGTGTGCCTTTTATTGCACAGACTACTCATTCTTAATGAGTGTAAATGTGTGTACAGTTTTTTTTTTTATGACAATGTGCATGTGACCAAGCCATGTATAAAATCATATGACTGTAAATAATGTAAGTAACTATTTAATGAAGGGTCTGATGTTCCCTCAAGAAAATAAATAAGTTAAAATCAACCTGTGTGTGCTTCTATTTGTTTGGATTGGATCGTGATAAAACAGTCAGAGAAAGTGGGATTCTACTTGCAATTAACCAAAAGAAGTCTGTTTCGGACAGTTGTCGCTCTCTCTGATGAAGAGATTCAGAAGGAAAATCAGTTTGGTTGCAGATGGACAAGAAGTATTGATCATTCAGTATAAACATGCAACACGTTGGAACAGATGAGCTGCACACATGGTGGGTTGTTTTTCATCCAGAGGCATTTCTGTCTGCATAAGGACTCGAGACACTGAAACTCATGCATCTTCATTCCCTTTGCAAACTCTGATCATTAACTTGTGCTGGGTTGCTCTTGTCGCAGCAGCGACGGGACGAGTCACAAGCACCGTGATGTATGACGGCCATTAACGCCTCGGAGGAGGCAGAAACCATTTGAAGATGCCAGTCACAAACAAATAACATCCATACCCAATCCCTGTCAAGTCGCAGCTGCATGCGCTCCATCTGCTCTCGCCATAAAATAATCTAGAAGTCTCATTTGAATGCGTTCGTCTGTTTCATTACACAGCAACACTCCAGTAAGTCTGTTCTTACTTGCTGATCCATCAATCTCTGTCCTTTTCGTCAATCAGTCACTTTTCTGCTTAAAAATGTCCTTTTTGAAATTCAGCCATAATCCCTGAGAGAATTTAAATGTCTTCTATTCATGAAGCCTGCTGGTGAGAAAAATGCACAGTAGTCTGATAAAAGCAGCGACGTGTTGCTCAGCCACCACTCTGGTCCAAACGGAGATGCTGAGATAACACATGGATGGATTGCTGGGAAATTCAGCATTTATATGCATGTTACCCAGAGGATGAATCCTAATGACTCATTCCAATGTGTTTTGGCTTATCCAGTGAAATACAATCATCTCCTTAATATGACTTTGGCAGACATTCATGGTTCCTTGATAATTATCATGATGTCTTTGACAGTGGAAGAATCCCCAGATAGACACAAGGAGAACATGCAAACACACATTACAGATCTGGACCAGCCGGGGTTCAAACAACGTGCTCTGCAAAACCACTGGTCCTCTCACTTATATATTTTAGTTTATTCTCACCGCTACTCACGACCATTTTCAATAAAGCTGTTATCAGTCAAAAAAATCTCTTAAAATCCATCGTTCTACCCAGAACTGAGTGAGTGCAGGCATGTTTACGAATATCTGCTGAACATTCAGCACATTCCTGAATATTCAGCAGCATTTGGAGACCGAAACAGAGCAGGTGGGAGTGATTATCAGAAAAACAATTCATTCTGATGTGCTCTGTCTCCTCTGGATTCAAATGCTCGAATTCCCACTTCGAGGATGATAATATGTCCATGTTGTGTTGTCAGTTTGCTTCTGCTGCCCCCAAGTGGCCAAAAAAAAAATAAAGAATCGGCTTCTCATAGTGAAAGAATTTTCATTCTGTCACATATTGTAAGTAAAGATAATATACTACAGTTGTGATGTATATTTTGTATATTCTTTTAAATGAAACAGCCCGTTTCCTTATTTCACAGTGGTGGTCAGTGGTCAGTAACACACAACGACAGACCAGACACACCATCTCAACACACCACTATTTATAGCTCTTATCAATGGGAGAGAAAGAAAAGATAATGAAACTGTGTAAATCCAGCAGACTGATAATTAGCTCCATCCTGCTGACAAACCTGAATGAAAAGAGCGATCGAGGTTGACAAATGAAGAGCAACAAAGGGAAATAATTCAGCTGGGAGGACCGTGTGGGGAATAAAGAGGATCATGGAGGCGGAGCAATAAATGAGCAGTAAAGCTGCAGCCTGAGAATATTTATCACATTTTTAATAATGCATGATGCAGGAGGCATGAGGGGAAAACGACTGGTTAGGTGTTCACCTTTAGTTTCAAGCATTAGCTGGTAGCTATTTAACAAATACATACAGGTATGTGAAGAGGAAACAGGAATCGTGGGACAGAAACACATTCAGGATGACATGAGGATGAGGATGAGGATTTTAACGCTGAGGGATGTCACAAACATCGTGGAAAACATCCCCTCTGTTTCTCTGATGGCGAGCATCTGAAGAACGACTCAGACCATCAACCAAAGAGTCTGGTCTAATCCCATTATACACTCTCGCTTTGAGTCCGGGTTTACACACCGCACACACTCCACGCTACCGGGCTAAGCCACATCAAAGGGGAACACAGTCATTCATGTTCATGGCTGGACAATTAACAAACACAATGATGATTAAATTAGTTTTTTAATTGTTTTTTTTCAATGAGAAACTTTTCAAACATTTGAAATGTGTTTGTATATCTTTTATTCCAATAAGAGATTGTTTGCATTGAGTTATTGTGTCGTAGGAAAAAACTCAGTATAATGTCAAGGATGATGATGACGGTCAGAGCTTCCTCATCTGTGATTTATTCTCTTTGTACAGCCCAGAAGCTTGTTATTTATATTACAAGGACGAGTGAAATTAAAAGACAATAAAAAAGAAACGTCTGCAGGCTGAAGATCAACAATCAATTTTCTCACACGTGAACTGACGAATCTTTAAATGTATTTTTCTATCTTGGAACAACAACATCGATTCACATTCAAGGTTCGCGCTTGTCGATATTGGCCAAGCTGATCTTATTGTTTGGTTCAATTTGAAGATTTGTTTTATGTTTGCATGTTTAAGCCATGATGGCGTCTACTTCCTGTGAGAGGGATCCATCTCTGCTTCAAATACAGGGTTCACTCAAATGAGTCACTTCCTGTGCAGCAGAGAACTGAAAGCCTGTTTACTGCAAATGAAACACTTTAACAACAGAATGCAAGAAAAAGACAAGAAAAAAGATAATTACATTCACATTTGAGTGTTCATTGATTCACATAGATAATCGTCTCTCACGCAACTAATTGCACTCGACTGTCTCTTTACACTCACATTGTTTGTATTAATTTCTCTCACTTTGTCTTCTTCTTTGAGTCTTTTCCTTCAACAGGCTGTTTTGTCTCCCTCCATGGCAAGAAGTTGTAGGAGACCAGAGCTGTGATGAGGTAGGTAGCCATGCCTGTGTATCCTCCCAGCACCAGACACAGCGGCTGCACCAACACGAACAGGCAGAACACGTTCATGGACGCCCGGTCGTCCAACTCTACCTGATCTGCCTTTGAGGCATTCATCACCCCGAAGAAATACATCAGTGCCACAGCCGGGTAGAAAGCCAGTTCCACCATGGTGCTGCAGAGGGGACACTCCCTGTGAAGCGCTGGGATTTAACATGTGCACATGGATTAGAAAGTAGTTTCTAAGTTCCTCTGAAGAATTGACTGTTTTAAGAGACACACTCACCAATATGAAGTCTGCTCTCAGTCCCAGACAGAAAGACCTCCGAAGTATAAAGGTGGATTAAACAGGAAGACAGACTGGGACCTTTGAGCCATCATCGCACTAGTCCTGTCAAACATTATCCACCTATCGTTCCTTATCAGCACACCTGACAGACGTGTCCTTCAAAACAAACGGGGGTTTATGTGTATTAAATTGGATTTAAACCATTTCTTAGATATTACAGCAGTTTGTTCTTCAAGTCAAATGTCAGTATATAAAATACTAGGAATTATATTATAGTGTAAAATTCTAGATACAACTCAACATCCAACATCCTAAAGTTCTGACTGGTTGCAGCATGCACTCATACCGTAGTTTAATGAAGCATTTAGGTGATAGTTTAGGCTCATGGATCGGATTGAATTCATGATATATTTCCAATATCTGTCTGGAATAACTTAATTTCCCATCAGTAGATCACATATATAGTTGTGTCTATGGTTGTTTTTGCTGACTCACAACCAGGGTGTTGGGTTATAAAAATAAATGGACAAATTGAAATAACAGTAAATCAGAGACATGTGCATGAATAACTTTAGCAGTGAGTAATGTAAGTGAATACTTATTTTCTCTGTTCCATGTAAATATGCATCCACCCATAGACTCAAAGGGGCTGTCGGGATTAAAAGATAAGTAAATAAATAAATAAATAGTTTGTAATGATCCGCACTGCTCCCCGGTGAGCATCAGTCGGTCGGTATTTTCACTTCAGCAGTAAAACTCGGCATCAACACACACTTATTAGCAAAGAGCTAAACCGAACATGAAACTGAACATGCTGAGTTGGCAAAATTAGAGCGCCGCAATTATTCAGCATGAAAGGCTCGGCGGGGAGTTTGCCGCAGCAGAAAATCCACCATTAAAACTTTATAGAAGAAGAAATTCATCTTATTAAGCGCTACTGCGAGCGTTGAGTCAAGATGTTCCTATACAGTTTCCATGTGTTTCCGTGACCTGTGGGGTTATTTCTGTTTATATTTTGGTCTAATCCAATGCCCGGTTCTTTGAATCCCCAATGGGGCCGCCCGAGGGAGCACCGGGCAGTTCGCCATCCAATCAGCCTCCTATAGGCAGCCATGGCTTCCCATGAATACCACATACCACGTAGATTGTGTGTTTGTGTGGGTGCCGCTTTGTTTGTTTGCCAGTCTCAGAGTAATCATTCAAAAACGCTTCTCTGTGATGTCAGCCGCCTCAGGAGAGGTTTGATTCTGGATTAAACTGCTCGAACACAGAGCCGGCTTACAGCCCGGGGGGACACACGTGGCCCCTTTGAACTGAGGTTTACAAACCCCCCCTACTTCTCTGCATCGAACAAGTGAGGTACCATCATTCTTCTGCAGCAAACGTAGAGAAACTTGCTTCTGTTAATAAACTGTAGCCTTGAACCAGCTGATCATTCAACATGAGCTTACAGCTTTCCTTTGTTGGTGAAGCAGAGTGATTGCTTGACTAATTACAGATGTTAATGATAACAGCATCAGCACCAAATATGTAGCCTGAACATGATGTAGGGGTTGATTTAAAAAAAAGATGGTATCACTCTGATGTTTATCAAGAGATAACTAAGTAAACCTCTCCTTCTCCACCAGTTTCCTCAGACTCATCAGCAGCTGTTGCCCCTTCAACCAACCAGTCAGTGGGATCATCAGCCGCCACCACCCTCAGTGTCTGGACTCCAGGGGAAGTTATCTCGCTGCTGCTCGGTGCAGACGGTCTCCACTTTCAAATAACTCCGTAGAGTCCAGACATCTTCTGTCAGAATAAGTGATCCATTTTCACTTCATTCACTTATCTCCTCTTGATGGACGTACGGCACCTAAAGAGGGCATCCGGTCCATTCACAGAAAACTGCACTACCAGTGACCGCTGGTCTCTTCATCACTTCCAGCATCAGCCTCATTATTAGCTGACGGGCAATCACCATGGTGTCGAATTAAAAGACGAGGATAGCTTTTTACAAGCGTGCGTCATAAGCTGACAGATTCCAACAGATGTTATACGGTATATCTAAAACGTATCAATTACATGACTGTTATGTTGCTTCTTCCTGTAATTTAAAAACAAAATAAATAATGGTATTCAGAGAGACACCAGAGGTCTTAATTAAAGTCAAAATTAATAGAAGAAAACCACATACTTTTTTGTAAGGAAGATTACTCTCTCAGTACACAGTAGTTGTCTGTTCTTGCATAATGGCTTTCAGAGCGGCGATATTCTTGGACAGAATGACGCAAGTAAGAATAAACACAGTAATTAGTTCGTAGGAAACCGCAGGAAGCCGAGAGAATAGGACGGAGACAGAGGGAAAGGACATTTGAATCCCCTACGGTATTATTAATGTCAGCAACCGTAACAAAGCATTGACCACCTCCTGGCCCATCCCCATTGGATTGCATTAACATTTAAAGGAGGAATCCGGTGTTTTGTAGATCTTCCTTATCGATCCCTCATCAGACCTGCACCATTAGACATGTAGAAAGACGAATGACACGGTTTGTTTCACATCAGCCTTGTGCACTTCATCAACTCTGAAACCAAAATCTTTTCCACCAGCTACAGGTTCAAAGCCAGGCCAATATTGACAATCAGAAATAATGTGAAATTACTGAAATCACCTACAGTTGTTATGTCAAGTATAACAGTATTAATCATTTACTGCAGGCTCGAGATATTTGCACAAATCTGTAATCCAGGCAAAACATCTGTTTTTTTGATGGTCATCTAGCTCCCATTCCTCCAGTTGTGTCCTCTGGCCCTGCTCATGCCAACCCACTGCACTGGAACCCACTGGAACATCGGAAATAACCTGCCCGCCCACGCTAAGCAGCAAGCCCCTCAAATCCATGAATCAGAGGAAAGGGTGTGTATGTAGATGTGTGTGTGTGTGCGCCTCTTTATCCCTGTTTATGGGTTGTTCAGTGGCATGTGAGAAAATAAATAGTGTATATCTGTGCACATTTGTGCGCATCTCTGAATGAGGGATTGTGTGCATGTTTGTGTCTGTGTGTTCCCGATCCTGAGCTGGAGGGCTGTGTGGGCAGAAGCATCCTGTGCCGGCGTAAATTGATTTCCAGAATCCAGACGTGAGGTTCTCTATGCAGGAGAGAGCCGTGTGCCTCTGCACCCATTTATGATAGGAGGTAAAATGATTTAAAGCCGCATGTGCCTGTGTGTTTGTTGTGCGAGTGTGCAAAGGGAAAGGAAGCAGCCAGCAGGAAAAAAAACAACAAATAAAAATAGATACAGTGATACCAGGAATGTAGAATCTCTGTTTCCATTCTGAATGGAAAGTGACAGCAGTCGTTTCCCAAGTTGGCCAAATGTGACTTCTTTTTTTTTTCCTCATGCAACCAATTATCAGCTGGTTCTTTGTTTATCCGCATTCCACATATGTGTGCCAGTCATTTGTGAATGTAAGAGATGTGAAGTGTCATAATGAGTGAGATTAACAGCGAAGCGGTGGAGAGAGGATGAAACAGGCTGCCTGTATGTGGGAACCGTCGTATTCTGAACAAAAACAACTCCATCACTTTCTTGGCAGCCAGTTGCACCAATTTAACGTGTTCTTCACAGTGTGGTTTTTACAGGGCGGCCACATACAACAGGCTAATGATGTATGCTGGCCGTTAGATATGGAATTCCCTCTCGGTAATTAGTATCGATTTTAAATCCGTCAGCATGAACACATTTTAATTAGTGACTATATTTCTTCAAATATGTCCACTACTGAAACAACCTGCTAAATTCTATACATTCAGGACAATGATTTACAGATTTTCAACTTTAATCCAAATGTATTTGGATTATAATAGTTAGTTGCATGTAGGTTTTAATAGCTTCTGAATGAATGTCTGCTAGTTTTTCTTCACCATTAATGAGCTGACTGGTTTTATTCTGGGAGCTGTCCGAGGTGCTGAATTACTCTCTTTCCTTTGTACTCTCTTATTTAGTTGAAACAATAATTGAGACACCTGTAACAGGATCAGACTGAAGTGATCTTTCTTTCTATTTGGAAAAATGAACAGGTAAAATAAACCAACAAGAATAAAAAAATAAGATCAAAGAAAGTGTGAAAGGTGTTTTCTGTACACCTCAACTGACAAGCTCATCTGTATTTGTACTTTATGTAGGATTGCATGCTACATCTTCTGCCCCCCCACTAAGATAAGGTGTTAAATATTAAAATCCTCCGTGCGTAATTCAATTGCAAAGCCTCTCAGTGAACACTGGGTGACAGGCAGCAGCAGCAGCAGCAGCACCAGGGCAGCATGGGCAGGGTTGGAAACACTTAGTAATTCAGTGTGGGAGGAGGACTGCTGAGTGTATCAAGCGTTTTCTCTTCACATGCTCTGCTGTGTGAACAGACAGAGGACAAAGACAGAGAGCAGTCTGCCTCTCAGTGTGATGTGCAGCAGATGTGCAACAGACACATCAGATACTGTCCGCGCTTTTTTCCAACTTGCGCTGCATGGACAGATAACCAGGTGCGCTTCTGCCTTTTGCGGGTGTCTACTAACTTAGTGCCCTCTCCCTCCTCCCAGGCTTCAACATTTGTGAAGTGGCTGCCTCACCCGGTCGGACCGGAGGCCGCCTGGTCTCTGGAGTCACCGGAGACTCGACGCGCTCCATCGGAGCCAGGCTGTGCGCGTCTCGGATCAGACCGGAGCCACCCCGCGCTCTGGAGATGGAGATGATGGAGAGAGACGTTATGGACAAGCTGGACGACGTGTCATCGGTGTACGACTTCGACCCGATCACCGGCAACATCCCCGCCACCAAAGTGGAGATCACCGTCTCCTGCAGGTGAGTCCGCAGAGCGCGAACCGCGCGCTAGAAAAGTTGTGACACACCTATTCTGAGGATTTTTGTTCGGATTGTCCGGTGAGAATGTGATCAAGGTAGAACACGACGTACCAAAGACACTAGTAAAAGCACACAGAACTACTTTTTGGACCGGCAGAGCAGCAGCTTTTGGGTGTCGACGATGGCTGGTGGCCAGCAGGGTTTCACACACTGAAGTTATCCTGAAAGCACCTTTAAAGAAAGCTGGACATCTTACCATTGATTATTTTTTTTAGTTCATATTACTGAATAAAAAAAAAAAGATGCAGAGCTGCTAAAAATGTTTGTCATGATATGCAACGTGTCATACAGATTGATATTGGTGATTACAAATTAAACACTACATGTGCTCTGAACATACTTCCAGGAAGGAGGCTCTTAAATATTGAAGCCCATATTGTTCCCACTGTCAGGACTGGGAGCTTTCAGCACCAGCAGAGCACTGTAAGCACCCCCCCCCCTCCTCCCCCCACATTCCTTAAGAAGTACTGGATTTTAAAGATTCAAAAGGTATACAGCATATTTATAAAGATCCTATCCTTGGCCTCAGACGTAACCCCGGCCTTTATTATTCTCAGCACAATAGTGTTAACGTATTTCAGAGAAATAAACCTGCCAAATGAATCTGCCCGTCAGCGCTCGTTCAGTGAGAATTAACTGTCACTCCTTTCCCATCGGGGAAGGTTTAGAAGTCAAGGCTTTCACACTCACACTCACACACACACACACACACGCACACACACACACCTCGTTCTGGTCTTTGATGCTGGGTTTTAGGTTGGTGAGCCATCCAAGCGGAGTGAGTTGGAGCTATAACAAGCTGTGTGTGCATTATTGATGGCTTTTCTGATGTTCAGAGAAGCTCGCTGTGCTGCCACATCTCCCAGCACAGAAAGGGAAAAAAAAGAAAAGAAAAAGAAACGTGGCAAGGAATGAGTAAAAGAGAGTGTTTCAATTTATTGAATGAACAACTGGGTTGTGGAGGAAACGGTGGGCGATAGTGGAGAATCAGTTTGGATGGTTTGTGAAGCGTTCCCCAGTTAGAGCATGAAAGGTTTTTGGATTTATTGATTCCCATCAGTAACGATGAGGCGATTGGGATGATATGCTTTGGTGAAGTGCAATTAAGCACCATTCAGGTACGTGATGAGTCCTATTCTGACAAACCCCTGCGTTTATGCAAATGATTTCTCTCGACATGAGTGTGCGTGTGTGCTGGAAGAAGGAACACACATAGGCTGGTGATGCGGATGCCTCCTATCAGGGAGGAGTTTGGGAAGAAGAAATCATTAATCGAAATGGGAGGGTCGATGCTTTCCCCTCCCGCTTCACTGCTGCTTTGTGTGTATCTATGTGGGTGAGAGAGCGAGAACAAGCCGGAGGAAGAGAGGAAGAGGCTGAGAGATGGTTCGTTTCCGAAAAGCATTTTAGATGCAGAAAATCCCCTTTCACCTCGGTGAATATGTTGAGTACAATGTCATTTCTATGGATCATATATGTCCTATACTTTAAACAAGCTCTCTGGTCTGGATTTAAGTGACAAAAGTCACTTAAATTCCTGTGGTGCGAATCAACAGCTAGTCAGACACTTCTAATAACAGTCCAGGGCCTCACAAATCCTCCAAATCCTTTGTACAAATGTTGTGTGAGTCAGATTCTATTGAAGAGCGGAGGCACCCT
>CAAKHC010003740.1:0-22466 GCA_901007825.1 Macroramphosus scolopax | reverse complement strand
GGGGCAGCCAGCTCGGAGGGGTGGGGGGGCAGCCAGCTCGGAGGTGGACTTTTAAAATGACTTTTTAGACACACCTCCCTAAAAAGCGCCACTTGTATTGAGCTGATAAAACAGCTGGATAAACATCGAGTTTCCCTTAAATTCTTCACAATAAAAGTCCAACGTCATTTCGATAGTTAAAAGGTTTTATCCTGAAGCAGCAATGTCAGGAAATACGAGTTTTCATTTGTACCTAAAAACAACTTCACTACGGCTGGAAGAACACAGAACAGTTCTTTTACAGCCGGAGCCAAACGTAGTGTTTTATAAAGCAGATAAAACTTCTACACCACTTGTTTTTGGGGGAGACCAGGGGTCGTCAGGGGTCGTCAGGGGTCGTCAGGGGTCGCCAGGGGTCGCCAGGGGTCGCCAGGGGTCGCCAGGGGTCGCCAGGGGTCGCCAGGGGTCGTCAGGGGTCGTCAGGGGTCGCGAGGGGAAGTGCATAGCTAATGAGCCATCTTTTTATTTCAAATGGTTTTCTGTGTACATGTGTGATGGACAGCGGGAGGAGGGAGGAGATTTATTGTGCTACTGGTTTCTGTTATTGACACTTTCTATGGTTCTCTGACAGCATTGACTGTTCACACATTTTAATGAGCCTGTGCCAGTCAAATGTTTAACAATAATAAATAGTTATATTTTTAGTACATTTATTGTATTTGTCTGAATTTGACATAACAACAGAAACAGGTTGTACACAGGCTGCTGGAATCTACTGGTTTTAAAATCCGGCCTAACTATTTTTTAATTGAACAGCTCTGATCTAAATGTTGAACCTGTCATACTATGTTTCTATATGAAGGAAAGGTTTCTAATGACAGGTTAGATCTGTTCAGCTGCCTTTTGTTTTTATTGGCTTCATCAAATGTCATTACAACAATTGACAGCAGGTTTTCCTGCTCTTCAGCAGCTGCAGGCGACAGCACCAGAACACCGAGAGGGTTCGACTAACGCAGCTCACTGCACCACAACGCTACAACTTCTAGTCTCCAGGTTGTGTATGTGCCACCATAAATAACCTGTTGTCTAAAGATTAGTCCAAAGAGTTGCCACAATGGTGAAAAACAAAACCAATAAGCCAATTCATTGCAGTAGTTTTTCAAAGGAATGCAGTCATTTGTAGATCAGAGCCGACACGTCACTGGGCCACATTATAAACAAAGGATTGATAAAGAATATAGGCGACCTTAATGTTGAATACATACTGTAAATATAACGCCTCATTCTTGCTATGTCACAGTTAAACAATATGCAAGAATATCAATATTACCAAGAAATGTAATTATTTATTTGTTAATCTAAATTGTTCCTGAAAATGTGAAGACATGTTCTATTCTTTAGGGGGGCATCTCCTCAGAAATATCCAGCCTGAATGAACTCTGTGTAGACACATTAACAGCAGCAGCTGCTACTATCCCAGAGTAGACCCAGTTTAAATCCTAGTCAGGAATTATGTCTTCCCAGGTGATGTGTTCAGGGATCTCGGTAATGGATCTGAAATTGATGATTCCACGATGAAGCAGATATCAACCCAGGCTTGGAATTTGTATTCTGGTCATATAGTGCTCAAACAATGATTTTCATGCACGCCTGATACTTTCTCTGCAGCTTTCCTGCACGTTCCCCACTAGACCGAGTTGCACCACCCGTTGAGAAGCCAGTGTGATCGTACCTAGGGGGATGAGGTTGTTGTGAGACACTGATGGACCACTGCCGATGACTGTACTGAGGTCATAAGCTGCAGGCATCCCTGGAAGGGCGAGAACAGAAAACAAGCAAACAACATTAATAACAAATCAGTCGGTTTAGATTAATCATATTACACTCCTCAGTGTGGTGAGTCCACATGTTCTGCAGGTAGAACACACTGCATACCAAATGAAGGAATTACACATTCAGAAAAAACATGTCACCCAAAACCCATAATGATGGATCAGGACATGCATGTGCAAAAGGGGAGCCACCTAGATCTAGGCCTATTTTATATCATTGTTCTTACAGTGTTGGTTCGTCTTTCAGTTCTGTCATGAGGATTGCTAAGAAGATGGGAGTGGCTGCCCCGTAATCAGCAGGTCGCCTGTTCGATCCTGGTTTCTGCAGGGACTGGGTCAAAGGCTTGTTGAGAAAGATACTGAACTCCTAAATGCTCCTGATGCTGTCTCAATTTTGCTAACAGCTTAGCAGCAGGAGCTTGGAAGTGCTTGCACGATGACATGTAGGGTTAATGTGGCATCGTTCAGTCCATATTCTACTCATTCATTTTTCAGGAAATATGAAGTGGACCTTTATGAAAACATGTATCATCGTATCAGTTATGGATTTGCATACAATGTTGTCCTTGGCATCGGTCTGTGCGTCCGTGTGCACCCGTAGTTTTATCCTTTTTTCTGAAGGCCTGTCCCTCCAGGAGGAAACGTATCAATGTGTGTGATTTAGATCTAAATCAAATGATCTTTCAGTCGGTTCACGTCACATGATCCCGTTTATCTGAGGCTATCCGTGAACCTCCGTAATGATAAAGTCATTCTGATTTCATTTGACTCTTGAAATGGGAAGCTTCAGCTGACGGTCAGTTGCAGCTAGCTGATGTGTGTGTGTAAGTTGTTTTTATGCATTCTACAAGATGCAGTTAGAGTACACGTGTTTGTTTCACGTTATATTCAGCTGTAATTCGCCAACCAACGACAAAACGATGTTCTTTGTAGTGTGTGTCGCAGTGCATAATGCTCTGCAGTCTGCATCATCTCACTGGTCACGTCATTTTGTACACCTGTACAATGGAAAACAATCTAATACTAAAGCTCTGCCATTTCTACTATTACGAGGCTCTGATGATCAAAGGTAAAAGCATATTGAGATACGTTTGTAATATTACACACTTCATGTATGTAGTAGATGGGTTTGCCCGAATATAAAAACATCTATACGACATCAGCAGTCCAGTTCAACACCAATGCAAACTACCACCTTGGTAATTCTCTGGGGGACGTCCAACCATGGTGACAAAAATGATGGTCAACTGAAGCATTGAATCTCTCAACATGCGTTATAATTACGAAGGAACCTGCTCACTTCTGCTCACAGAGCTGTGCAGGCAGTGCCAACATCTGATGCTTAACCCCCCCGCAAAAACAAAAAATAGTTTACCTTGTAAATCACTGAGTGGGTTTGGATCCAAAATAATATGCTGAGACGATAAAGCCAAACACAAGCGAAATAAATGAGACAGTAACTTTAGTGTTTGTGAGGTTAAAACACCGTTTTTGTCAACGGAGTCTTTGAAAATAGCAACATAACGGTGTCAGCTCCGTAAGACATGATGGTAAACGGCTGCTATATGAAGCAGGACACTTACAGCTGAGGACTAATGAAGGTCACCCACACTGAATGTTCACCTCGCTACAGATTTCATGTTAACTTAATTCTATTTCATTTTAATAAGTGATGATTTCAAAAAGAAGATATTTCAGTGGGTTAAAGTTTCAGTTCACTAAGTTGACTGTCTCTTTGAACTCTATAGAAGATTCCAGAAATCAATGGAATTCTGGAAGCTTCTGATGTGCCAGTTAGGAGACAATTGAGATTGTAACTGTATTTCAATGGGAGCACTTGTATCTGAGAGTCGACCCTGAGAATCGGTGATATCACTTGATAACATGGGAATATCTAAGCAGAAGACTTTAGGAAAAAAATCTGGATGCCCATAGGAGAGATTTCCAAGTGACTGAGTTTCCCACAGGCGTCTGTGCAAAACAACGTACGCAAAAAATCTGGGAACCACTCAGACATAGAAAAGTTCAGGAAGCAGAAAATGATTCCTGAAGGAAGAAGGAACAGTTCCTTCTTCCTTCAAAACCCCAAGATAACAACAACAGAGGAGCGGCTGAACGTACCGATGCGTCTAAATCCACCATTAAGAGAGAGCCTGACATCACCAAGCCTGAGAGGCTGGCGTGCATGGAGGAAGCCCGACTCCATGACTGGCAGAAAAAAGCCAAAAGGAAGTTTACGGATCATCACGAGGACAAAAAATAGCACTTGGAAGTGGGTTTTCTGGTCAGACGAGACAAGAATTTAACGGTTTGGCCACAATGATCGAGGCAGCATTATGTTGTGTGACTGGTTCACTCCAGAAAATAGACGGCATCATGAGGAAGGAGGATTTATAACAATACTGAAGCATCATTTCAGACATCCGCTAGAACTTTGACACTCGGTTGTAATTTGGTCTTCCAGAAAGACAATGATCCAAAGCATCACAGAAAGCAATGTAAAAGTACTGGAGGGGCCATGACGAAGCCCGACCTGAATCCAATAGAGAGTTGGTGGACTGAACTAAAAGAGTGTGTCCAAGTAAGGACGCCCACAAACCGGACCGGAGGAAAGGGACAGAGCAACATCACCAAATACTGACAGAGGATATAGAAACTTTTGATCCACTGAAAATCTGTTCTTTGTAAATAAAAAGGTGGAATAAATGTATTTCTTCCTTTAAAATGATCTTTTATGAACATAAAATAGATAACCTGTTGACGTGACACAAGAAATGTGTGGTTACATGAACTATTTGGAGTTGTGAAATATGAGTTTGAATGTCTTTAGCCTCGGTGTATTTAAATATATGGCCTCAATTAGATAAGATAATCCAAACGGGGTACTTTATAGCAGTGTAGGGGACAAAGACATTCTCGTTCAGGGATGGCATTGATTGGGCTGCGACAGCATAGCAGCTAGCTGCTAGCTGCTAGCTGCTGCTGCTAGCTGCTGCTGCTAGCTGCTGCTGCTAGCTGCTGCTGCTAGCTGCTGCTGCTAGCTGCTGCTGCTAGCTGCTGCTGCTAGCTGCTGCTGCTAGCTGCTGCTGCTAGCTGCTGCTGCTTCAGTCAAGCTGACTGTTCAATCCCAGACTGAGGATCACTGGCTACAGGAAAGGGCTAAACCGATAAAACTGGCTATATCTTTATTTATTCTCCATTTACGATAGGTCCAAATCTAAACAATTTAGGAAAGGCCAACCCCTTTACATTACTTAAACCAATAGTCATCAGCGGTTTAAATCCAGTGATATATTTCCCCTGGACTTCAGCAACCAGTGCCTGACACTGTATACATGTATAGTTATCAAACCCTGTTCTGAGAGAGCGCTCTGGTTTCTACTTTAATGTTTAGCAGTCACAATACCAGAGATTTGGTGGTCTGTACCAATACCACTCCATGTCCATTCTCAATCATGATGTAGTGATGATGCAGCAAGGACAGTTCCTGAGTGTGATCACATGCATCCCCTCCCTGCTTCATTAGGGAAACTGAGCTCAGTCAGCACATTTCTATAGAAAATGCACTCGTACCCAGCAGCCCATGGAGATGATGAGACAAACCTGCAGGCATAGACAGACTTGCAGCCTAAGAGAAGTTAAAGATCTGGATGCATTGTGAGCTGACTGGACATGTGCACCGACTTCAATGCATTGTGTCTCTCCAGTATGAGCAGACTGTAAAGCAGACAATACTTGTCATTCTAGAACTGGTAATATTTAGCTTCCCAGTCAAACATGAGGTCAGGAATGACTCACTCTATATGCACTATATTTGTTCTTTTGTGTGGGATTGAGTTTCAACGGGAAGGTCTTACCATAAAATGTCTTCCGTTTCCAGAGTTTAAAGTTTTAAACTCCTTGATAAATCGAATGTATGTAACCAGTTCTAAAATGGATTACAATGTCTTATGTACAGTGACTCAAATGTAAAACAAATACATTTTCCAAACATCCAAAAAATATTATGGAAAATGGCTGATAAAAGGAAAATCTGAAAGTGTTTTTAATAGGGTGGCCCGTCCAAACACACAGAAGATCGGTTGATCTAGCAGTGTTTCTGTGTGTTCACCTGATACAGACATCCCCTGACTCATGTTGTAGGATGTGTTCCACATGTTCTCGGATGGGGAGGTGTAGTGTGAACCAGGAGGTGGGTTGGGGGTTGAGCCTGTGTACCTGCAAATACATCCGTGGTTGACATTAAACAGACAGCACTCCCCACCTCAACTCTGTAATGGTACGTTCTAGAGATGGATGTTCTAAGAGGTAGAAACCAACTCACCTGAAAAAGGGGTTCTTCAAGTCCAGTAGGTTGCTGGACTTAGATCCAGTCTGGTCCACCTGGGCAACAATACTGATGTCGTAGCTTTGTCTGTCGGGGAACAGATCAGATTTGTGTTAAAATTAACAATGTATAATTACGTTCACTTTTTCCACTAAATGTGTATTTTTTGCTTTTTAATGTAAGAGCCTGTAGTTTTATGACCAAGGCTGAGTGTCCCTGTCTTAAAGGAGTACCGTACTTTTCGGACTATAAGCCGCTACTTTTTCCCCCATTTTCCCACCCTGCAGCTTATATAACGGAGCAGCTAATCTACGGATTTCTACAGCTAACGGCCAATCGGGGAAATCCCAACCAACCTTGTTGTGAATAAACCCCGTTCATATTGTTTTAAAGAGGACTCCGTCCATCGTTTACAAGGAGACAGTTTGTGAGACATCGTCATGATGGAAAACAACCGTAGAAATGCATCTGATGCAGCTGTTAAATTAAAGGCATCAATCTGGCAGTAGATGGCTGCCGGTACGTGGCTGGGAGCCACCGGTTAAGGTAGAAAGTTTAAAAGTTTGTGTGTCTGAAACACTATGTGATCCAGTCCAGTTTACAGCATAGTACATGTTCTGTAGCTACTATTGCTGAATGGGAACAGTTGAAGACGTTAATAACAGTAATTAAACATCAAACAAAACGCGGCTTATATATGTACAAATCATTTAATTTAGCTCCTGCAGCTTATAATCAGGTGCAGCTTATAGTCTGAAAAGTACGGTAGTTCCTTTATATTCATAACATATCAGTCAGTATTTGATTTTATCAATCATATCACCAACTGAATAACGATCAGTGGTTGATCAATGAAAGAACTCACATAATTATATAGTTTTCAATCCCACATTGCCCTGTGATGGAAAACAGGGCACAAGTATGGAATATGTGCATTGGTAAATATTTAGCATTCTAACGTTTCTGCCTCTCATCGCTCTTTGCAACAGTTATTTATTAGTTTTACTTGTATGTGTTTTTCATAGAAGTGCAATCTGTTCAATTATAGTATCCTAGGATGCATCTTCAAATCACAATAAGGTCAATTTATACACTGCTACATCCCATAAAGATACAAAAGGGTACATCAGTATTAGATGCAGAGGGCCTTGTGAAAAAGGATTTGGTATTTTACACACTTTTGCCACGGATAAGAACGAGGTCAGAGGGATCTCCTGCCAGGGAGGTTCAGAGTTTGCACCCTGAGGCAGGAGAGAGCAGGTAGTAATACTGAGTATTATATTCCTTCATCGATGTTACATCAGTGTTGTATCGGTTTATTAAACACTGGGGCTATTTCTTAGCCATGGCATCTCTATTGGACTGGAGGCCCTTCATATATGATGGTTTCAGTATCTAGATGAGCAGTGTGGTTATTGGTTTGGTTCAAGTGCATTTGGGTTTTTACAATAGTTGTTGCCCTCCAGTTTATGTCTTCATGGTTCCTTGTTTACGAATAAAAAAAAGCTAACTCCTATATAGATTTTACTCCTGCATGCCTGTCATACCTCTTGTTTGCCACTAATACTGCTGTGCCAGACAGTGTGTCCCCGGCCTTGGTGAAGAGGGGAGACTGCAGCAGACAGCGGACCTGGTACCAGTGGGTGAGAGGTTCTGTCGGGGCTGTGGACAGCCACACTGTCATCCTGCGGGGAGGAGACAAGAGAGTAGCTAAGCTGGCTTGCATGCAAGGAACATTAGTTGTATATAATATGGGAGGTATTAGATGAGTGACTGGCTATCTTACGCTGATCCCATAAATGCCACATCAAACCAAAAGGCCAGCCCATGCACCAGGCCGGAGTGCATCATGTGGAACTTAAAGGGAATCTCTATCCTGGAACACAGAGAGACAGTTTATTGCAAACATGTTCTATACAGTACTGGTAGTACTGTGGTTGGTTGGAGCATGCACCAACCAACCACAGTACACACAACCAAAACCAAACAAACCTGTAGAGGTCGTCTTCTTTGGCCTCCAGGAAGTTGACTGTGTATTTCACCGACTTGGCCATGAGGATACGAATGTCGAACGTGTCCTGTGGAGGGAGATTGGAGCGCATCATGTTTTAAAAAGCAGAACAACCAAACCGGTTCCACACAACTCTAAACACAGAAATAAAGCATTAATTCCACAGCAAATTAACTGAATGACAAGAAAACAAGTATATGCTCCTAGTTCTCCACCAAGTTCTGCTGTCAGTTCCTCTGAGTCTGCAACACTCAGAGCAGCTGTGGTGGAGACAGTAAACCCAGTGGAATGATGGGAAACATTAACAACTCTGGTAACAATAGTCAAATGCTAGTTCCACCTGATTTGACAGCAGTTATACTTGTTATGACAGCAAGCTTGTTAAGATCTTCACTCAGTATCTAGATGTCAGGAATATTAGATGTTTTAAATGATAAATGTAGATTAGTTCCCAGTTTGATACTATTGATACCTCGCTGTTAGTACATGTGTAGTATCTGTCTGTGGTACATGTGTAGTATCTGTCTGTGGTACATGTGTAGTATCTGTCTGTGGTACATGTGTAGTATCTGTCTGTGGTACATGTGTAGTGTCTGTCTGTGGTACATGTGTAGTGTCTGTCTGTGGTACATGTGTAGTATCTGTCTGTGGTACATGTGTAGTATCTGTCTGTGGTACATGTGTAGTATCTGTCTGTGGTACATGTGTAGTGTCTGTCTGTGGTAAAACGCATACCACGATTGGCTGGCGGAAATACTCATCCACTGCTGCCCCCCGCAGGGCAGAGAGGTCTACACCATGGAAGGAGGGCTGGTACCTGGGGAGACACAAAAGGAAGAAACTAAGAACTACTGACTGCATGTCTTAAGGTCTCATCTGCTTTTGTACATACAAAGAACACTTTATGAAAGGGCTGACTGTGAGGAATGTGTTATACAAGTAATACATATCACATGTAATCCCACATATTCCCCCCCCCCCACACACACACACACACACACACACCATCCAAGCGGCTACTAGCGGCCGCCCCTTCCATTCCCACCCATCCTTCTCCTCACCAGAAGTTGGCCTTGGTGAACTGCTCCATGTACAGCTGCTCATCTGTGAAGGGGGCCAGGTGGACATCCCCAATAGTGGGGAACATTTTACCTGAATCACAAACACACACAGGAGGTTTGTCGGCCAAACAAATGTACTGCCAACAATATAGAACACAATGAGATTTTGATTTTATAAACTGACATTGAATACTTTTGGTACACTGACACGAGGCTTACCATTGGGTTTGAGGAACTTCTTAGCGTGCAGGTAACTCTCCAGCATGCGCTCATTGAACAGCATGTAGCCCATGGGCTCTGAGATGATGATGTCAACCTGCTCAGGCAGCGTCACCTCCTCCACCTTCCCTGGGATGACAATCACACGCTCCCCAAGATGGTTACTATTAACCAGCACCTGCAAGGTTGAGCACACATCTACTGAGGCTGCTGGGAAACCTTCTGACTGGTCAGAACAGAGCGGTACATCAACCATTTTGGCAACATTTTGCAAAAGATCACAAATGATCCTCAGCAGAAAAATGTATAATGTGCATAAAGAACTTTAAGGAAACAATGATTATTCATCAAATGATGTGTTTTCCTTCATAATGGGGGAGAATGATAAAAGTAAAAGCAAATAGAAAACTATTTTAATCATTTCAGCTGTTCACTATTTGTTCATTAGGCCACTTAAATCATCTGTACTTTATGCTGCGTTCAACGGTTCAAACGGTATAAAGACGTCTTTAATAATTACAAAAACTTGCATGTCATATTTGTAGACATTTTTAGTCCAACAGACCTGATAGTGTTTGAGTGACTGATAATTAGGGAGACCCCAGATTACGCCTTCGGGCTGGGCTAAGCATGCTTTGCCAGCATTCAACATTACATCTGAAAATGTATACGACATCTCATTCACCTGAATCTCCTGATAAACCGTACACTCATTTCCTGCTGGATGCTTTTCATAAGAATGAGAAACCTGCTTTTGGAAACTATTTTCTGTCTGTTGGGATTGATTGATAGTTCTACATCGGCTCACTGCAGACCCTCTGTTGACCGACACAAGGACGGAAACATCATTTCCTGAACTCAAACAGTTCTTCTCTCCATGATTTAAGACTTAAAAGTCTCTTTACTTCTCCTCTGAATTGTTCATCTTCAGCAGTTATCTTAAGGGCTAAGATGCTCTGTTAGTAACTTCAGCTTTCAAGTATCTAGTCATATGAGGAGGAAATTCTTGGAAAACATCCTAGTTGAAGACTGTTCTTGGGCTCGGGTTAGGCTACGCTCCCTGTCCTCCTGCCTGTTGAGGGACATCCACTACAGGGTTGGTTCAGCTCTTCTGTACCAGCTTTCATGTGTGTGTGTGTGTTTGTGCGTGTGCATACTTCAGCATGCTGTGCCATGGTGCTGGCCTCTACAGCATACACCTTCCTGGCTCCAGCTTGAGCCGCAAAAAAGGAGAGGATCCCTGAGCCACAGCCGACGTCCAGCACAACCTGTAGAAAACAGTTTTTCTGTATTGACACGGAAACACTCGGGATCTGCTGATCAATGCTGGTTTTGTAAGACAGAAGCCGACACAGACGCATTACAGTCCAAATCTCTTACACTTGTTTTTGTCATCCTCACACAAATGATTTCCCATTAGAAGTGTGTGACCACATGTGGTCTACGTGCTATGTTGCCCTGGTGGTTCAGCATACGTCGAAAAACTACCAGAAGGTGAAGCAACATTTAAGTGAACATAAAAGTGCTAAACGTAGGAATAACTGAGATTTCTCTGTGACTCTACATTACAATGATGCATACCATAACTATTCTGCTTAACATTTTGTTGCATTGAATAAACCCACAATATTGATTAGGACTTGTTAAGAAAGGCTGTGAAGCTTCTTGGATCTTCAGTTTACAGAGAACATGATGTCAGGCTGTGGCCTGGAGACTGCAGGCAGCGGTGTACTGCTCTGTGTTCAGACTAGTGTGATCATGACAGTCCCATATAGAGCATTTACAAGCATATGTCACCTTGTCCTTGAAGTCAGTGTGGTTCTGGAGAATAGCTCGTTGATAAGTCCCTGTCCGAACGTAGTCCTGCATCATGTTCTGTTGCTGGGAGAGGTAGCCGTAAAACTGCAGGAGGAAACATCGATACAAATCTTAAACAAACCTATCGAGGGAACTATTGTAGAAGCCACTTGGTAATTATTATGTTCTTATGAAAATTCATTAAATTCAACCCTTGTTTTCAAAGAGGAGGGGCCAGTGTTTGATTGACAGCTGGTCCAGGGTGGCTGTAGATTCACCCCACTATCCATTTGGTTTTTATTATTATTCATTTTCTTTAAACTTTCTATTTGTGAATGTTTTTCACATCATAAGAACAAAAACAAAAACAAAATGCAAACAATAAATCAGGTGTGCCGTGAAGAACGATTGACATTGCAGTTATAATAATATGCATTAAAATCCCCCCAAATATTATAGATACAACTTATCATGAAAATGCACATTATTAGACGGGGGGGCGACTTTCTGCCTCACAACCCAATTTGACTAGCTAGCTAGCATAGGTGCGGGTCAAATTACCCCCCCCCCCTTAGACATACCTGGCCAGTTCTTTGTTATACATAAAGAAACAGTCCAGTCTTGATACTCCGCCCCTCGTCCTGTACATCCTAATCATGGTCAGAATACGCTCGTTTGTTTTGGACTCATAAAGAGAAGCGTCTCTATCTGAACTGAAGGAACCTCGATACCACAGAGCGTGGTGAGGTCCTTGCAGGGGGTTTTGGTGCTGGGGTGCACTCTATCCCCAGTTCATATTAGCCCTTTCCACACCAAGACAGTCCCCACAATCAGACCATCGGGGGGGGTGCCCTGCCATATATCCTGGTCTCTTTGCACTTCCAATCACTTCATCTTGCTAGCTGCAACTTCTCATCACCCATCTGTGTTCCCTCAATAGATGTTATTAAGCCAAGCTTGACCAGAAAACGTTTGTATTTTTGAAAAATCTACGATTGACTCCGGCAAAAATATTTTAAAAAAATAAAAGTTGTGTAAATATTAATAGCCAGTGAAAAATAATGTAGGGTGGCAGTTATGGTGGTAATTTATAATAATAATCTAGGAAGAACTGCTTGGTGTTCAGAAAACCTGACTGGATCCAAACTCGTCAGCGATCCTTCATAGTTTAGTTGTGTGCTTTTCTTCTCACCTGAAAGTACTGTACAGCAGAGGACTCCTCCGTTCTGTCACTGAACACTGAGCACTCACTGAGGTGTCCACGACAGTTCTTCAGGAGGTTATAAAAGGACTGAAAGTCTGCAGCAGAACATAAACACACAGACAGCAACAATTACAGTTCAAACTTGTTACTGGATCCTACAATACACAAACAAGACTACACACATGCAGTGACGTCAGTAAGTAACAAATAACTGGAGGCATCCGAAATAAATGCAACAAAAATCAAACGAGACAAAAAAAACTTACATACAAAACTTAATCATCCGATCTTAAATATTTGTGACAAGCTAAAGTTTGTGTTTCGCAGTATTAATGTGACGTTGATCAGCTTCTACGTTGGGTTTGGGGGATTGTAGCTCAAACTTTCCTACAGAACAACTTCAACTTAGGGATGCTGATTGGCTTCCTTGCATGAACTGCCCACTCGAGGTCTTTAAACCACATTTCTACAGGATTTAAGTCAGGACTTTGACTATAACATTGCAAAACAGGCGTCCTATGCTTTAACCTTTCTTTGCTGGGAATACTTCTGTGTTTACAGTAAATATCTTGATTCATGATCCACTCTCTGCTACAGTTCACGGACGGATACCTTCATATAGCATTTTCCAACCTGTGAGTTTTACTTTGCCAGTAGTTCTTTAGAATTTTGTCAGCTGGTGCAGAATAGTGCAGATCCTAATAAAAGTTTGGATCTGTGGGCTATCGGCCTTAGCGGAGGACTGTGCACTCCAAGTAACTTAATAGTTCAATATTCTACTGACAATGGACTCATGAACACTGACATTAGCTACTGCAAGGGAGGCCGATAGAAAAACAGACGTTACCATGGTGACCCTTGTGATCTCCCAGGCGATTATACTTTATTGATCGACAACTGCTGGGGAAGGTAACAATGGTGTTGAATGTTCAACCTGCCTGACAGATAACTTGTGAAATCCAGACTCTTTAGAAATGGTTTTGAAACCCTGGTGTTGATCATCAACATCATTCTCCTTCTAGGGTCAAACCACGACATACTTGCACACAGGATCAGTCGTGAGGATCAGATTTGATCTTTAAAAAAGGAAGGGCATACCCGGACTCGATTGTGATCGTCATCCCATTGACAGAAACATCTAATTCCAATTTACCCTTATTATCAATTCTTGAGGCTCAAAAACATTTTCAAAAACATCATGATTTCTGGTACTAAATACATGTTTATTGCTTCTAAATTGATGTTTCTCGTTATGGTTTAGAAATTGCATGTAACTGACTTTTTTCCAAATGCATGTTTGTTTACACAATTAACTCCCTCACTTAGCACCATTGGTCATCTGAACATGTGATGTTCATAAATGATGTGTGCATCCAGTACTTCAAACAGGCTTTAGACTGTATGTGGGTATTTGTGTGTACCTGCAGGAGAGGTGAACTGCAGCAGGACGCTGTTGCAGCCCAGAGTGATGATGAATGACTGCTTCCCCACACGGCTGCACTCCGTCTCCCTGGAAACCGAACACTTGAACACACTCGCCTCCTCTCCTCGAAAGAAAGAAAAGGTAAGGGTGAGATGAAATTAGATTTACTTTAATACAGCCAATGAAAAGTTGTCAAATGCTGCTTAACTGCTGCTTCAGAATTGTATGGAAGTCGAAAATATGGGCTGTTTGGTTTATTGCATCTTCAGAGTTATCCAGATTGCGACCGTTTCATTTGTGAGGGTAAAAATGTTGAAGTGGAACAAAAAGGTTTGGCGGACCGGGATGAGTGAATTACAACATTATTATTGGCTAGGTGTACTGGGGTTGACGGGCAGGGCTTTTATTTTGAAAATATCCTCTCTCTTCCAACCTTGGTCATGTCGTTCGTAGGACAAATACACATTTTATAATGCATGTATGAAAACATTGTCACTTTGTATATTTTCTTTTTACCTTCTGTCTGAACATGTGACATCTATTGCTGGTCTGTCCGTCCTACATGAGGGAGCCCTCCCATGTGGCCCTTCCTGAGGTTTCTTCCCTTTTAAAAGATATTTGTAGGTAGGGTTTCCTTACTCTTACCGAGGGTCTAAGGAACGAAGGTGTCGTGAAGCCTGTAACTGCTCCCCCATCAACACCTTGTGATCTTCAGCTTTTAAATTGTGATTTTGGGTTAAACACACCAAATGTATTTAATCGTGGGTTTCACAAGGCAGAGTTGAGTAAATATCAATGTCCAGGTTTCAAACAGCTATCTGAAGTTTTGCAAATGTACTACCAAATTAGCTTTATCTGGGCCTGCTCCTCTCTCGATTTCTCCTGCCATCATCTACAGGTATTTTAATTATTGAACGTGAATGCATTTTCATTCCCTATCAAGCCGGTATGTTTTCATATTTCTGTATCATTGTGTGGTTCAATATCACTTCTGGTGTAGGATAGTAGGAAGTACGTAGATCAACCACAAACCTTTCCAACATGTAGAGTGCTCTCTGTAAGTGGCATCAGAAATTAATATCAATAAATAGGTTCTTAATTTGCTTTGCAGTCATTTTGCCTTTGTACTTAACTTGATCACAAGTGGTCACTAGAGAAACGCCAGGTGTGAAAATCACACTTGAAGCTTTCCACTTCAGAGTGGATCCGTAAGGATGCATCTTAATGTCAGGTCTGAACAGGTCCAGCGAGTGTTGGAGGGAAAGAGCACGTAGAACATGTGTAACTGGTTTGAGTACTCACGTTTTGCTTTGCAAGGAGTGGAGAAGATGACTGATGACTGCCATCTTTTTTAATCTGGCTACGAGTCTCGTCTTTTGCGTGTTACAGCGAAAACGATGCTCCATCCCCACTGTCCCTCAGACAGACAGGCAGGAGATATCAATGATGATATGTAGTCAATTTCATTTGAAGTAGGGGTGTTACTATACTGTGACCAAGTAGTTCATGTTTTTGAGATGTGTAAAACTCCTCCCTTCATAATGAATAATTTTACTAAAGAACAGACACAGAGGTGGTAAATGTTTCTACAAGAACGAGGCTTTAAACAACACTACGAAATCAACACCAATCATTCTTTTGTACAAACCATGTTTAACTGTAATTCTAACATTTCTTATCCCAAATATAAAAGCCCAATAAACATCATGGACAGCTGATATGAAATGTAACAGCACTTGTACATCTCCTGGGTCTGGTGACATAGCTCACCAGCTCCCTCCCTGGAGGGTGCTGAGCTTAGTACGTCAGTCATTGTGTGTCAGAGACAGAGAAAACACATCGGCACACTTCAATTTCTACAGCAAGCATGATGGACTGTATTTATATCTCAAAATCCAATCATATCCCAAAGCCATTGTCAGTACCAGAACCTAATATTGTCTCCTTACATGCTTGAAGTGAAACAGCAGCTGCAAAGTTAACTCGGAAGTTGCATCTGTTATGTAAACACACGGTGGCTTGACTTCACAAACAATCCTCTACCTCCATCTAGTGGATGTTTGACACTGTGCTCATCTAAAGCTGTCCAATGATATATTACACCTTTATGACAACATTATACATGTTGGAATCTACAGAAATATCACAGATAAAGGCTGCATTATATTCACATAACCTGTTGTATCGGAAAGGATGAGAGTTCTGTAGTCAGATTCCCTTTCAAGTGCTAAAAAATGATTTGGAACCTTGTTGTGTCTCTCTTATCCGAGTTCATTCATTAAGGACTTGCTCGGACTGATTTTTTTAATATGCTTTATTAATGCCGCAGGGTGAACTTCTTCTTTGCATTTGACTCATCAACAAGCAGTGAGCATGCAAACACAAACACAACAGAGCAGTGGGCTGCCACTTCGCAGCGCCCTGGGTGCAGTTGGGGGTTCGGGCCTGCTACGCTTGCCTTGTGGAGATAGTTCTCATTTATTTTGGGTAGGTCTGTTTCAAAATTTACATTGAGGAAGTGTCCCAACCAGGCAACGTTAGAAAAAACTGACAAACCAACAAATCCGGCAACAATTCATCTTAGCCGATAGCACCCGTGTGAAAATGAAGGGTCCATGGCAGAAAACTTAAAAAATCTAAATCAGGAAAGGAAGGAGGCGGCTTGCAGGGAGAGGGAGCGAGCGAGGGCTTCTGACTTAGACACTACAGATGATGAAAAGACTTCTCAGCATTTAGATGAGCGGATTGGTACCAAAAACAGTAGTGCGACCAACTAGGAAATTCCTCTAGTGAAGAAGATATTGTCAATCACAATAACTAACACAGAACCCGTGGTTGAGGTAGGACAGGAAACGCTGTGTATTGTGAGGCCGCTAGGTTGCAGCAGTCTATAAATTGAATACTGATTGAACACAGTTTAACTAGCAAATCATGTGCTGGTGCTGAGGAATTTGTTAGCAACAGGTTTAGTTATAAGCATGTTCACATAAAAGGGGTGGTGTTGGGGCCAGATGACCAATCACAGACATAGGAGGTCTGGGGCTGCGTACTTCCCTCAAGAAAAACAAACCACAAGCCATATAAAATATGAGGAAGCCAGAGCCAGACAGTGAATCTCACCCACTCATTCGATGCACATCAATAGATTGTAAATGATAGGATTCATACAAAAGCCAATGATTGTGTGCAAAACAAGCCTCTTCATATACAACTCCAGTGTTTCCATGAATTATTTTGCCTCTGCAGTTTCATAATGAACCAAAAATAATTCTGTATTTTCAATTAAAACATAGATCTCTGAATATGTGTTTTCTGACAATGCAGCCATGTAAGTTTCAGCATTCACTTGTGTTTGTCCTCGCATGCAGCAGTTGGGGTGTCGACTGACCTGAACCTTTGCAGGAGTGACACTTCATAAACACCATTGTATGTTGTAGTAAAATAGTTTTGATTCATAACTAAACTTTTCATGTATATTTTTAACCTGTTCGATTAATTATCTGGTGAGCAATCTTCCTGGTTTATCTAACTTAATGCACTGCTAATAAGAAAAACAACAACAAACTTGTAGCTTTGAAGAGAAAAAGAGACATTCTCTGGTCGTTAGAAGCTCCAGACACTGTGGATTTTTTACAAGCACAGAAACAGCGACGTTGACTTAACCGCAGCTACATGCTCTGATCCACCTGACACTCTCCACCCTCTGGACAGGCTTGTAACTTTGCCACACTCAACCGACACCTGAGGAAAGCACTGGACTCTGATTTTCCCACATATGGACCTGTTGCTGCACGTTTGCCACCATCATTCTATGTAATGTGACGGTCCTTGTTTTCCTATGGAACCAAAAGCAGTGATTGTACCATAGATGCATTCATAATGGAGATACTAGACAATAACAAAATGCGGTAATGTAAGCGCAGTAGCAGGTCAACCTTTGAGAAGAAAAAACAGCTCGGTGTTTCCCACAGATTTCGAAAAGTGTGGAAAAGTGACAGGCATGTATGGAGAGAGATACAGCGGATCATAAAGGGGCTGAATGAAACAAAACACTGTGTCCATGTAAGTACAATATCCCTCAGATCCTTCTTACAACCAGACAAAAACTCTGTTTCTCTTGAAAACATGCACGTTGTCTTCTAATTTGGCCATATAAGCGGACTATATCGGGAATACTCAGACAATCAAACAGCAAGGAGATTTCCACGAGTAGTAATGGCTTTGTTCTTTCAGATAGATTAAAAAATAAGAGTGACTAAAATGTGTTACTCTTTTTATAATTTAAAATGTTTAAAATGCATTCATTTGATTGGAAGTATTTATTATTATGACATCTAATTTGATTCCATATTTGTAAAAACTGTGTGATATTGGTATCTACATAGTGTGCAGTTATTATTTATGGCGAGATCAAGTTTTGCAGAATTCATAACCCTGATATAGGGCATGGTGGCTCACCACTGGCTTCCTTAAACATTTGGATCAATTTCCAGGCTCATAGTGTAGATTTGCAATTGGAATCACATTTTTTCATTCGTTACCTAGTTTCCACACAAAAACAGATCAAGATTTTAGAGACTAATCCTCAAGCACCAAGTACTAAAACTTGAAGGTTTACAATGAATTCTCTTCTAACGTGTTTTTTCAAATTCAGCTTCACAAAACATGGCGGGGGGGGGGGGGGGGGGGGGTTTTGGGGGGGGGGGGGGGGGGGGGGGGGGGGGGGGGGGGGGGGGGGGGGGGGGGGGGGGGGGGGGGGGGTGTTTTCAGCGGGACATCTCAATAAGGGGGAGCCCCGCAAAGCAGAGCGGAGGAGACGCTCCCTCCAGAGGCAAGGGGGCGTCAGGGACCCCGCTATTGTTCCAATGAGAACAAAGATGAATGCATAAGTAATGAGGGCCTGGCCTCGCTACACCACCCAAATTGCCATCATTACTCTTCAAAACAAATAACTTCATTGCTTCAAGAATGTAAGTGTTCGCCGCTGTGTCGCGTCACTGACCACTGTGGAGATGAAGCACAAGTGTCTGCAGCGACAGCCGCTCGGACCGCAGCTGCTCGTGAAGATGCCGCGTGCTCCAAAACAAATCTGAAGAAGCTAAATCAAAGCTACGAGGATGAATGACATTAAAAAAGACCCATGGGAACAGATGGGATAGGTTCATTTACAAAACCGCTTCACATACTAATGGAACAAAATACAGGTTACTAAAGCATTTAAATGAACGGTAATCTAAAAATACCGGAATTGTGATTGGGCGAAGTGCAAAGTTGCTGAAGCAATCTAACTTAACGTTTGGGCATTTACAATAAATATTAAACGTTACACGTTAGCGTCACTTATAGCCGTCATGGTTGTTGATGGAGTTAATGTTAACTCAACGACGATGCATGTGTTGGCGCTAACGTGATATTTACGCCGAAAAGCGGTGAACTTGAGTGGGAGTCGGGGCCTCTGTTAACTACACTCGAGCATCGAAAGGAAAACTGGTTTTAAAAGATCCCTCGTGACAAACAATGAGAGGCGACGTGGTCTCTCAAGGTGGGTTAGCTTCTTGGTAGCTAACGCTATGGGATTGGATGCAAAGCATTAGCGCGGCATAGCATTAGCACTGGCAGTTAAGACAGGCCGAACATCCGAGGAGCAGCCACAGAAAAGGTCAACTCACCATTGGAGAGATTGATGAGGGCAGCATCTTGTGTTGTTTTGACTTCTAACCGCAGGGGCTGCTGCTCTGAGTGTCTTTGAATGTCTCCATTCGCGTCTCCGATGGACAGGAGCCGCACGCCGGGGAACACCGAGACCGCCATCTTCAATCTGGAAGTAGAGAGTAGAGACAGGTCGGTGGCGCTCACACTCAACCACGCAATCCTCTTTGCAGGAGGGAGGCTGGGCATCAACTTGAGACGACGCAGCAACAGCGCCGCCTGACTGCGGTCAGCGTAGCTGTCATTCCCCGTTCCGTGGTTAAATCATCCGCCCTTACATTTTCAAATGCACCGGTAACTTGACACTGCAGTGACAGTGACACCAGAGGGACTCCCGCATGTCAATTTTCGCTTAATTTCATAAATTTAAGGAGAAGCAAGCAGAGTTAGACGATGATAATAATAACAGCATTAAACACCGTCGGAATCAGATTGAGCGAAATCAAGAGATTTATGTTGCCATCTTTCGATTGTAACTTTTCAAAATACGATTTCCGCACGGGGAACATTATAATAAATATATTTAAATGGATCCGTCTAATTAGAAAACATACTTATTATATTACTTTTATGAATAAATCCAAAAGAAAACTAGCAATTAATGGGATAATTAATTACCGATAACAGACGTCCTAAGTGATATATTCTATTTCCTTATACAGTAGACAGTTTATTTTACTGTAGTCTAAAAAAAAAACAAGTTGCTCGACATAAAATGTTGGTCAAAGGGCGAATATCCTCACACATACAGCTTGTTTATGCTCGACCGCAGTGATTGGAAACTCAAGAATCATCGGGAACCCCTGCTGCATGGAAGGGGACACTGATGTGTACGCAGAATTCAAAAGGTTAATACATTAATTTACTAATAAAAAAAAACCCTTCAGCAGCATGATTACAGTCAGCAGCAGCAACATCAGGGAACCCGAACATTGATGCAGAACGCGCCTCTTTGTTTGCCTGTTAAACAGTGTGAGGAAACTTCATGTGCAGATGTGACAAACAGGGTTTTATCTCATAACACGTCTGGCTGAGTGTTGATGTCCCTGAGCCCACACGTCCTGGATGCTAGAAACCCAAGTGCAGTCAGGACCAGCAGCAGAACCAGGACGTGGTTCCAGGATAACAGGAACCGATCTGTGAGCCTCGAATCATCATGGACCAGTAAAAGATTCAACCCGCCAAGTCCTCCAACAGTGCCAAATCAGTTAATGTGTCATTACACTTAATTACTGATTTTAAATGACAATGAAAGCCCCCCACCTTATTGACCAACGCACATGTAAAAATACAATAAATATAATATATAATTGCAAAAATAATAAATTAAAAACAGCCCTTTGATTGTTTTGATTCCTGCAGCCTGTTCCTGTTGTCCTTTTATTCTTTCCCCTCATCCTGTCCCGTCCCATGCAGTCACTTAACGGAAATTAAGACGTATTTTACAGAGGATGGATTTTGTCACATTTTCTAGAAATAATTTGGGTTCCATGAATAATAAACTCTATTTGCATTGTATTTGTGTGGAGGCAGGCATCTCGTTCGTTTTGAATCAGTAATTTAAAGTAAGAAGAACAGATTTGTTCAACATTTTACCAGACGTGTAATTGTGAACAGGGAGAACATTTGGAGAAGGATCTGGACCCAGGGACCGTTTGAGGATCTCTTCAACATTGTGAAAGAGGGCAAAATACAAGATTCTGAGTCATATTTATGAATTTGTCAGGGATTATTACAAGGACTAATACTTGAGGATATACAGTATATCCAGAGTGATGTTTGTAGTACTGGATTTGCATTTCATGGAAATTGGAATAGGTGTCTGCGCTCACCCCCAGTTGATCATTTTGAGGTTCAGATAAATGATGCTGAATCAGATTTATTTTATTTACATACTTGTGGAAGATGTCTGAATGCAGAATCAACAAAGATATCTCTAGATATAAGAGTCCCGATCAAGCCATGTAACTACAGACGAGGGCCCGCTGTTTATTAAGAGTCAACCTGGAGGTCCAGACCTTCAAGAAGTTTGAAAACCCCTGGTATAGTTTAACATATGACAGCAACAGTACGAGGTATTCCAGTGTCACAAAACGAAAAAATCTTTGTATAATTGAAAACCATACTCACCATGTAAAACCATACTCACCACTCACCGCCTCTCCTGGACCCAAAACACAGCGGCCTTGGTGAAGAAGTCACAGCAGCGCCTTTACTTTCTGCGCAGGATGAGAAGAGCCCACCTCCCCCCTCCCATCCTCAGAACCTTCTACAGGAGCACCATAGAGGCATCATGACCAACTACATCTCGGTCTGGTGCGGCAGCTGTTCAGCTGCAGATTGGAAGAACCTGAGGAGGGTGGTAAGGAGTGCTGAGAAGATCATAGGGGGGCCTCTTCTTTCCATCGAGGACATTGGGCTTAGTCGCTGTCTCACCAGGGCAAATAACATTATCAAGGACAATTCTCACCCCCAACATTTCCTGTTCTCCCTGCTGGCCTCGGGCAGGAGGTACCGCAGCCAGAGAACCAGGACAACCAGGTTCAAGAACAGTTTCATCCCTCATTCCATAAGACTCCTGAACTCAGACCCCACGACAATCCAATCCACAATCTGAATGTACATGTGAACGTATGATGGTAGAGTATGTATGTCTGTAGGTGTGTGTATACATATGTCTGCAGTAGGTGGGTAGAGGTATGTATGGAGGTGGGTGGTGTACTGTATGCATGAACATGGATGATGGAGGTGGGTGGTGTACTGTATGTATGAACATGTATGATGGAGGTGGGTGGTGTACTGTATGCATGAACATGGATGATGGAGGTGGGTGGTGTACTGTATGTATGAACATGTATGATGGAGGTGGGTGGTGTACTGTATGTATGAACATGGATGATGGAG
>CAAKHC010003739.1:38303-54217 GCA_901007825.1 Macroramphosus scolopax | reverse complement strand
GATAGTGTAACAGATAATGTAATACTCTTCTATTTCAGTGGGTGGCAGCAGAGGGCGATAAATGCCTGTAAAAACAATAGAGTTAGTGCTGCACACAGGTGACAGTTTGGGATCTCAGCAAGACGAGCAAGTGACAGTGATGGAGAAGTTTTTGAGAGGGAAAATGCAAATGGCGACAGGGCTCTGGACAAAATTCTGACCCAGATGACGGCCCTAGTACGAGTAGTCAAAAGAAAAAAGACAAGACGGTGAGCTCGAGGCAATACGGCGAAAGCTATCTTTCATTTGGATTTACTTTCACCGGGAATGCGACAGCACCGCCGCCGTCGTGCTTGGTGTGTGGTGAGAAGCTATTCAATAGCGCCGTGGTGCCAAGCAAGCTTAAACGCCATCTCCAAACGAAACACCCTCCGTTCATAACAAGCCGATGGACTATTTTGTACGCTTACGTACAAACAATGAGAAACAGGCAACTTTTTTTTTTTTTTTTAGAAAAACCACAAAGTTAAACGAGAGAGCCCTCAAAGCTAGCTACCTGTTGCTGAACTCTTAGCTAAATCAAAACTGTCCCACACTGTGGCAGAAACATTGATACTGCCAGCTTATAAAGCCATTGTAAATGAGATTCTCGGCCCTGACGCGGCCAAAGAGATAGCTAAAGTGCCTCTCTCAGGTCACACTGAGTATAAATACATTTAGAAACTATGTTATTAACTATATGTATTGTATTGTATGTACTGTGTTAGAGTGTCATTTTAGTTGGTGGTGTGCCCCAGAATTTTGTAAGTGTAAAAAATGGGCCGCGGCTAAAAAAAAAATTGAAAATCACTGAACTAGACTATATTTAATTCCGGCTAAATTGCATCGCTTTAATCCTAATATTCCTGATACTTGCCTCAAATGTAAAGACCAAAAAGGTACCTTATTTCATTGCATGTGGAAATGCCCACGGATACTTTCATTTTGGAGGAAAATGTTGGACCTGGCTGGCCAAATCATTGGTGAAGAAGTTCCTCTCGATCCTAAATTATGTATATTAAATCTCTACCCAGAGGGCTTCATTACCACCCAAAAAGTAAAGTCTTTACTGAATATTTGTTTTTTTTCGGAAGCCAAACGATGTATTGCTTGCTCATGGAAGTCAGACACACCTTGTGTCACAGCACAGTGGTTGAGGGGAATGACCTTTGCTTTGGAGAAGATAAGCTACACAACAAAGAACAAACTTGACAAATTTTGGAAAATATGGAACATTTTCTATAATTTTCTTGAGAATAACAATATTTACTTTTTGTGTTTTTTGTCTTGTCTTTTATTTGACTGAAGTATAGATAATGTACCTTTACGACTGAAGCACAGTTTTTTTTGTGATTGCAAATCATTAGATGCTTTACCTACTAGGTTTTATTGCAAGTCTCATTTTTAGTTTTGTTTTGGTTTTATTATATGTGCCTTATTGTGCTGTTTTGTATTGTTCTGTTTGTTTAATGAACAAAAGCCATAAATAAATATTAAAAAAATATATATATATATAACAGTGGGCCCAGGCTGTAAAATTCTATCTTCCTTTGTATTTTGGCTTGAGTTTGATGAGCAGACCATTGTCACTGTCATGCCTATAAACATTAAAATATGAGGGTACAGACAGCAGCAGTTAGCTTAGCATAAAGACTGGACTGTCGAAAGTTGACGCAACCCAACAACTCCGTAGCTCACCAATTAATATTCAGCCTACGTTGCACATAACTGATTTAAGTTTCACCTTATTAGTTTATTCAGCACGGTAACATGTGTTGAACAATTTCTTAGTTGGACATAGTGACATTCAGTTCACATTATTCCTTTCATACCTTACGATTCACAAATAATATACCTGGAGCACTTTGTCCAAAAGTTAAAGAAGGCTTCAGGGCCGCTGGAGTAGATGTTTCATTCTTATCTGCTGGCTTGCCAAAACTGTATGGGGGCGGAGGCTTCTCTGTTGGAGCGCTGAGCTTGCCAAAGGTGAAGCCTCCTGAGGCAGCTGGTGCCGGTGCAGCCTCAGCATCAGACGGCGTAGAGGAGGCAGCTGCTTCCTTCTTCTCCTCTGGCTTCCCAAAGGTAAATGTGTGAGAAGCTGGTTCCTTTTCTGTAGATAAAGATCCAAAAGTAGAGCTCCATTGTGGTGTGGTGGTTGCCATTGGCTTGCCGAGTCTTCCAAATACAGACCCAGTGGTGGTAGTTGTGGTGGTGTTTGTTGACGTGTGGTCGTGTAATGAGGCTGAACTATCACTCTTCTCTTGAGAGGAGGCAGGAGGAGTGAAACAAACAAAGGATGAGGTGGAAGTGGTTGTGTCTGATGTTTTCTCTTCGGGTTTGGAAAGTCCAAAGGTGAAGGGACCCTTAGAGGGGTTACCTTCCGTGCTAGATGATCCAGTTCCAAACATACTCCCACTGTTTACTCCGGACATAAAGCCAAAACTTGCAGCAGGTTGCTCCGACTTTTTGTCATCAGTAGAGGCAGCCCCAAATTTAAAGCCGTCAGATGGGTTGCCAAACTTGAACCCTGCATTAGTGTCTTTAGAAGGGGTTTCGGAAGAGGTGCTTCCAAATGGGACTCCAAATTTGAATCCACCTGATGATGGCAATGATACGGAGACGGACTCTGACGATGAAGACCCAAACTTGAATCCCCCAGTTGCAGGAGAACTTTCTGATGTGCCAAACTTAAAACCTCCAGTAGTAGAGGTAGAGGAGCCAAAAGTAGAAGAGCCTGCGGTACCAACGGATGACGAACCAAAAGCTGAGCAAGAGAAACAAAGATTACAAAAAAAGATTAAGCACATGTCATCTAGTCGGCATCATCATTATAAGCAAATACAGTGCAACAAGAAACATTTTGAACCTGACACACTCACATATTAATGAAAACATGAGGCTTCAGGAGTTATTTACAATTAACATGTGGTGACACACAAGTACAAGTTGATCGGTTTTGTTACCTTTGGGCTCCACTTTAGCTCCAGGTTTGGTTGCCTGACAAGCAACACACTGTAAATCAGCATCCTTATTCTGTACCAGACACACATCACAATCCCAGGAACCTTCTGGCTTCTTGAACTTGTCCCCCAAACCAAACACTGGAACACTGATGGCTGGAGGGGGAACTTCAGTTGATGCTCCTGTAGTTTTATGAGACAGGGAAGATGTTTCATTAAAGTAAAGTACTTTTCTATGATACATTTTAAACAACTGAGCAGTTAAACTACTTAAAAACAGAACACATCATTCAGTGGCTTTCAGAAAAGGTGTGGTTAAGTTCTCTTTACCTGGTTTAGCACCCATGCAGGCCACACACTTTGTATCCTCTGCCTTGTTCTGTAACATACATGTTTCACATTCCCATGCGCCTTCCGGTTTTTTGAACTTGTCTCCAAATCCAATTAACCCAGAAGAGATGGGGGCTGTGGGATTGGAGACAGTCTTAACAGTTGAGAAGGCAGAGGGAAGAGTAGATGAGGGCTTAAGCCCCGTCCCAGGTTTAGCAGTTTCACAGGCCACACACTTTACTGCATCAGGTTTGTTTATAACAAGACATGTGTCGCACTCCCAGGTTCCTGCAGGTTTGGAGAACATTGTACCGAAGCCTGTGGTTGTTGTAGTGGTGAAGGTGCTGTTTGTGCTGCTGCTCTCTGGCCCGACCGAGGTGGAGGGTGGTTTACTGTCCCTGGATTTGGAGGAAGATGAACTGGGTTGGGGGGCCATGCAGCAAACACACTTTGTATCTGATGGCTTGTTTTGCACCAAGCAGACGTCACAGCTCCAGCCTGCCGGGGCTTTGAACATGTCACCAAGTTCTACTGAGGAGAGGACGGAGCTGGTGGTTGTGGAGGTGAAAGAGGGGGCAGTGGATTCTGTGGAGGACTGATGGGGAGCGATGTCAGGGCCCGCCGAGTTCTGAGCAATGGGAGAGGCAAAGCCTAGAGAGAACAGGAAGAGGATTTAAACAACGTCAATTTTCGACATTGGAAAAGTGAGATCACGTAGAAAGAGTTCATCATTCATGTGTCACTGATTCTAACCAGGTGATTTGAGAAGATCCAGTACACTGCCCCGCTTCAGGGTCTTGGCTGGTTTGAAGGGTCCTTCGAAATCTTCTGTGCTATTTGTTGCCACTGGCTTCACTGTAGAAAACGTGAGGATCAAAACAAAGTTAAAATTTACTCAGGAAAGGTGAGAAGATCACCAGTGCAACTAAGAAAAAAAAAAACAAGACAAACAAAGCCATCTTACATGCTGCTGGTATGGGAGTTGCCAGCTTCCCATTTGACAAGGAGGGACCTAACTTTGCTACAGGTGCACTGAAAGTAAATCCAGCCTGCAAAATATACAAAAACAATTAAACCTTTGCAATGTACAGAATTAATAATCTTTGAGGGACAAAAAAAATGTACTTACTGAAGGGGAAAAGGTAGGTGGACTAGCAGGAGTTGCTTTGACAATAGGTGAGGAAAATGTAAAAGGTGCATTGAGGGGTGTTGAGGCTGCAGGTGTCTCCTGTGGGGAAGAAAGTTAAATAATTAGAGGAGAGCATACATTATGATGCTATACATTAGATTTGTAGGAACAGTGTTTTATTTTTCAGAAATACCTTATTTGTTAGTGTCTCCTTAGAAGGAGTCACTAGTGCAACGTTGGAGGCGATGCTGACAGTGGTGGATGTGGTGAGAGGTGGCAGGGGGGAGGAGAAGCTGAAGGTGGGCAAGGCAGAGGTGGTGATGGGAAGTGAAATGGTTGGCAGGTCAGGTACCTCAGCCACCTAATGTCAGAAAACGGAGTAATGAAACTTTCATTACACTGACAGGGATTTAAGATACGCTCATGATTAAGAACAATCCCAAAGCATCGACATAGTCACTGATGTATGAATTTATGATCCCTCTTTCTTTCTCTCCCAGGTCTGAAATTGTCCCGGTGTAAAAGGATGAACACTTAAACCAAAGTTAAAATAGAACAATATGCAATTTGTTTAAAAAAAATGAGCTGGTTGTTTCTGGATGTAAAGACTCACCTCATCATCTTCAGGGCGTTTGGAGGACTGCCGCACGCTGCTCCTCTCTCTCTTCATCTTGCCCCCTCCAGAGGTCATGCTGCTGGCTGCAGGCGTGCTGGACATTGGATAGGCAGGGCCAGTGGAACCAATTGTGCTAATAAAGAGGTAGACAATAGTAGGTTAAATGAGATAAACTGAGTTAAGTTTTTTGCCTTAATGATTTAATATTAAATTCGGATCCACTCAGATTGCTGCCCTATAAATTAGAGTATTATAATGGTGATATATCAGTACCTTTTAGATGGACCTGGGTTGGCTTCAGGTAGTTGCGGTGATTGTCTTGTAGGCTAAATAAATAAAAAAACATAAATAATTAGCATCCGGCATGTATTCATTCGGATAGATTTTGTGGTGTCAAGACTTGTGTGGTCTGACCGTCTCTCTTGGGGTCCTGATCAGGGCTCGACTCACTCCTCCAGGCGTCAAAGTAGGCCGGAAGGACACAGAGCGGTTTCCTGATACTGACGCTGCAACGGGCACCAGCAGTTTCTGCACCGGTGGGAGGGTGGAATCCAGCTAAATAAAAGAAACAACAATGATGTAAGAACATCAGGTCAATTAGGACATAAGTTAAAGACTGGAGGAGGAGGGCAGTGGCTCTTCAGAGTGAAGTCTGGGTGTGTGTGCTGACATGATGAGGTCTATGGAGTTCTGTAGCATTGAGAGCTACGCTATAAGGCTGTGGTAACACACAGTTCTTGCTAACAGGATAAAGTAATTGTTTGTTTGGTCTCTCCATGTGATTTGTCATTGATAATAAGAAGATAAATGAACACCAATGGTATCCTGTAATTTTAGATGCCCCAAAGCAACAATCAAGTAAATATAAGCCACAGTTAGCTAGATGGTCTTTCTTGTCTTAGACCTGCGAGGTCAATACACCATTGTTGGTGTGGACAAAGCAGCTGTCACAGCTGGGAATGCTTGACAGTTATTACTGAGGACAAGTCCAGTACAGAGCGGGACGACACTTAGATACACTCTTTCATGAGCCAATACAACATACAGTTTAGCACGCTTTTGCTCATGAGCATGTGTATGTACAGACACAGGCGTCGCACATGTACACACAGTGGTGAACACAGCTGTGTCCTGGCTGAGAGGAATCTTGTTAACAACTGTAAAGGAGGCCAGCAGGCAGCATGACGGGACATGACAAGAAGACGAGCCACAGCAAATGTTGGTGAGTTTGCATAATAACATCCCTGTTCGCATCATTAAGGCTTCTGCACTGGTAAAAAAAAAAATCTCAGACAAGATAAAATGATTTGTTGCTGTGAACACACAAGCTTATGTTCATGCGGAGAAATGAGGCACAAACATGGCTGAACTTAGACCGCGACATACACGTGAAAGGTTTTGATGATGTAAAAGTTTGTTCAGAATGTGTACTTGCCCGTTTCTTTTTTGCCTGGAAATGTGAAACGTCTAGATTTGAACCATCCAAGGACTGCAAAGAAAAAAGTAAATTAGATAAGATTCTGAGAGTCGACAGCTGACAGGCGCCTCACAGGACGACAGCTTCAAACAGATTAACAGTGTCCAAGTCAGCAGGTATCAGTTTGAACTGTGAAGAAAAGACTTTGCAGGTTTGACAGTTGGCAAGAAACCAAGCAAAATCCGAAAAAAGGCTTCCATGAGCAGAACGTTACAGCAATAAACTTGCTAGTTCTAACGTAAACTACAAGAACCGAGGCCATCGACCAGCGTGTATATGTAAAACCTCAATTGACACTTACTGCTGACAGAGGAGAAGAGGCTACTGCAGGGATTCTCCTGGCATCCTGCAGATGAAGATATATCACAGGTATTTTAGAGAAATATATTTAGCAGGAAGAAACATAATAGGCAAGATATTATGACAAAGTTTACATTGACATATTCTTGGTCCACAATATTTCATACTACTTTCATCTTTGAGTTTGAGTCTAGATTGAACAGAAGAAATGGCCGTCTGTGTGTCTGTGTGCGTCTACTCACAGCCAGAGGGCTTGACATGCGCTCCAGCGACTGCAGGATGCGTCTGGCTTTGGCGCTGGTAACCCCGCAGGGCTGAGCACCAGCAGGCTTGGCCTTGATCTGTCTTCTCACTGGGGCCTACAGATCAGATGAGCTAATTTAGTCTTCGGTTAGAATAAAAACGTAAACACTCGGTGACCTCCAAGTGTCAGAAATCAACTGCTCACCTACAAAAACGGAAAACTCAAGCAGCCTAAACACTGAATGCACAGAACGATTCCACAGTGATGTGTTCCTTTTATATAAGCTGATTTACCAAAACTGTTTAAACATTATTTCGCTCGTTGTGTCGGTCAGTACGTTTCTGGACTACACATGGATCTCAAAAGCCAACCTGGTACGGTGTTCCAGGACGAGCGCGAGAGCTCCTGACTGCAGCTGCTCCACCATATGTGGTCTTCCCAGGGTAGAAGGGTGAATCTCCAAACTGGCTAGAATTCAACACTGTGCTGTTGAGTGATGACTGGAAGAGAAAGCAGGTTCAATTTCTTTTGGTTAGGAGTAAGGTAATTACTCACAGGTATTAATATGCAATGAATTTTACAAACAGAAACTCAGTATTTCAATTGAACAAACTGTAAAGCAAGTAAGAATGGTATTACAAACTTAACTGTAGGTTCAAGTAAACAAACAAAACAGCATCTGGAGTTAAACTACACTGCTTACAATGTTCTATAATAGTCATTGATATTTCGAGCCTTGGACACTGAAAAGCCAGCTGTATGCTTCTACATATTGAATTATTTGACGTTTTTGGAACATGTGAACAGAGTACCAGTTATGAGATTCGGCTTAATACTGGAAAGGGTTTGGCTGTGGAGTAAGATTAATTATTCTTAAAACTACTGACAAGACAACCACTTTATTTTGTTTTCATTTTAACTTAAAAATTCAGATTTATAATGAGTTGTGTGCCTGGCATGCTGCAATACAAATGGATGTAAATGTATAGCATCTTCTTACACAAATAATCTCAGCTGCAATTAACGAATTAAAGTACTGTTAAATTAATTTATCATCCATGCATGCATGAAAAACCACATTAGGGTTGAAATATGTAAAGCTTTGTGGCAACCATGACAAATGAGTTTGTTCATGAAAATCATTAAGACCCATTTATATCTAAATGGGTCACTGCTCCAATAGCAACATCTAGATTGAACCCAGAGAGACCAAAATGGCCGAATTTGCAGCAAAGATCTGCAATCTTTAGGAAAGCAGTTTTTTTTTTTTACTATGTGCCGACACAATCTCTATCTCTATGGACAGACACATAAATACTCACATTTGAGGAAGTCCCAAAAACTGACAGGTTGAAAGCAGGCTTCTTCAGACTGGACTGGGAAGGCTGAGGCCCAGCGCTGGTTCTGTCCATCTCTGGAGACCAAAGCTGTGGAAGTGATGCTGTTTTGGAAGTGGGGACATCTGGTAAAGAGATTTTATTCATATCAGAATTACACACCGCTGATGCTGGCGTTAATATACGTATAGCTTTGCGATATCTGTCCCAAAAGATTTACAAAAACCACATAAAGAAGCCAAATGAGAGCAACTATAACTATCAGGATCTAAACTGTGTTGCTGGGTACAAAAATTTGCATTAAAATGATAAAGTATGAAAGATTTGGGCTATTTGAAGGTTAGAGTTGTTTCAATAAGTGAATAGAATAATGTGAGAAAGTACAGAAGTGTGTGAACGTTGTAGAGTTTGAATTGAGTTCATTTGCAGTAAAAAATAGCTTTGTTTGTATTTATTTTACAATATTGTGTAGAAATATTGTTTTGGTCACATTATAAACTCTCAGACAGTAGAGACATTGATTCTGTACCTTTGTCAGACGCTCGGGAGGAGAAGCCGCTAGTGGTGGAGATGTTGTCATCTTCGTGCTGTGAGAGGTTATCCTTGATTTCTTTGACCAAGGAGAAGCCCGTGGAAAAGGGTCCTGGTGCTGAAGAAGTAGAGGGCTGAGAAAAGAGGTTGCTGGGGGGTCCCAGTGTCGGGGAGGACGCATCCACAGGGGAAAAGTGAAGGTGAGAGCGGCTAAGAGGAGGTCTAGACAACACATATTCCTGAAAGTTCAGGGATGCCCGGCTGGTTGAAGGCTCTGTGTGTGTGAGAGAAAATCGTCAGTTGAAGATTATGATACAGCTGCACAAGGTGATCGGAGAGATTGTAGTAGATCCCTGACCTGTGTTACTGGTGCTCGGCTCCGGGGAATCTCTCCCATCCAAGGATGGAGGTCCCTCTTCGCTTCCATTGGGAGGAGGAGGAGGTTGCTGGCAGTTCTGGTCTGTCCCCTGTTCTGCCCCCCCTCCTTCAGGAGAATCTTCGTTCTTAAAGTATTTCTGCAGCCAGGAAGGAACGATGCTCTTTACTGTGTCGGTCACTCGACTGATCAAGCCTGACTGCTGCAGATAAAGAGAGAAAGCTGTGGTGTGAGCGACAAAACAGAAAACCACAATCACTAATTCTAATCTCAATTTTAGAGCTCGGGATAGCTCCCTGCATGTAAAACAAAAAAATGTGTTGGTCATTTATTCCCAATTTTCAACACAGGAAAATAAAATGTTGCTAGTTGGGGCAAAGTAATTCGGCAATGTACAAAATGCTGCTAAAATTAGTCGATTGGCAGCGATTTTGATAATTTATTGTTTCAGTAACATCACCAAGCAAACAAGCTAAATAATGAAATTAACTCTAATTTCCCTATTTGAATGATCTGCACAGCACCATTTGCTAATAGAAGCAATTCCTCCTCCCCAGTGCAAAGCAAAACACTAACACAGAAACTGGGTCAGGCACTGTGTATGCTTCTATGAAGCATACAGAAAATGATTCTGGTCGGCACTGTACTGAGGTCTAATACTGGATTAATTCCAGTCAAGAAGAATGAATTGTCTCCCACACCAGGCAACATAAGAAACAGCATTCAAAGGAGGAAAATACAACATCGGCTCTTTTCTCTAACATTCTATAACCTGTTGTAACTCATTTTGTCAAAAAGGGAAATTTCCATCTTTGATTGGATTTTCAGACCTGGGAGGGAGGAGGGCCACATGTGTCCACAAAAGACCTTGGATTAAAAGACTAATAAATGATCTATTAAACAACAGATTGAATATCTTGAGTTTTAAAGAATAAGAGGATATCAAACGTAGGGGTTGACTGATCAAGGTTTCACACAGGCAGATTTTACTCTGGCGGGCACCCAGGTATATTAAGTATATTTAGTAACCCATTGCTAAATACGCCATTAGCGATCAATAAAGTAGCGTAGAATGCCTGCTCTCTTAATGTTCAAACTGGAGGTGTCACAGAGCTGTGTACGAATGTATGTAGCAATAGTTATATCTTACAGTAATGTTGGTGCCATTGCAACAGTAACTTATCTTAGGTGTGTACATAATAAATTGGCAAGTAAGTGTATATTTGCCATTGATTGTTACTGTAATTGCACTTGACTAACTTTAAGGGAGTTGAAAGAGGGTTAAAGAAAAGCTAGTTAGCCAGTGCACTACCTCAGAAGCACAATGTTTAGCCTGCTGTTGCTTTTAACCGCTGATAAGAGCCAAGTGCCTCATGTTTCCAGCTAACTGGTGAAATTCACCTGTGGGCCACCCTGAACTTTAGCCTATGTGCAAATACCCACAACTGTACCTAGTTAAGAATGAGTGTAACAACCAACACACTGCCTGTTTATTTAGTGCTATATAAGCTATTGTTATGAGGATTTGAGGGCGCCCCATTTCTACTGTGTACAGGGTCATGTGACTCAGAGACTTGTGGTAGACTGCCACTGCTCTCTCTTAGGTAGCTATAACGTTGAACTGAAACAGAACCAATTTGATTGAATATTCCAGCACTTGACTGCATCTGAAGATCTACCTCTTCAAGCAAGACTGCAGCATGAATATAAGCGATGCACATATCATTTGGAAATTAAACCATGCTGAGAAAGACTCATTCGTAAGCAATAACCCAAGTTGTTTGATGGCACAAACATCATCTATACCACTGGGAAATGTTAAATCAAGTAGTGATGTTTCAATCAAAGTTATTAATAAAGGCTACCTACATCACTTCAGCATAAGTGACTGCAGGATTTGCATTATCATTTTTGTCCTATTTCAAGTGTGCCAGTTACTGATTTTTGTTTGGACAATATAGCATCATTTGTGTTCATCTCTCTTCATTTTAAAGTAAGGTGAAAATTAACTTATTTGTTAATAAGAATATGATCTAATGATCAAATGGATCAGTAGTTAATGAAGAATTACATGTTGTCAAGGAATAAAACAGTACTTGGAAAGAAATATTACAAATTACTCCAAGTTCATAATAAATCCATCACCAAGTTGTTGGATCCCTCTGTGAAAAGCTGCAATTTTATATGTACACAAATACGGCACTGTGCCAATGTCATGCATTATGACAGTCACTTTGATAATATTAACCGAAGTATTGAATCTCGGCGGTATACTAAAGTAAGGTTAAGTTTAAGGAAATCTTCCTGTTGCCCTTCTAGTCCGCTCATTGGTAGGCTGTCATATAAACAAACTCTCCAATATGTAAGCGTTATAGTTAGCTTCCTAGAAATCCCACACGTTACCTTACGTGACCGATGACAACGAGTCGATAGATATTGCACACGAAAACACGTCTTATTTTAATTCAGAAATAGCTTGAAGACAACATTGGTTGATATCCAGGCAGAAGGTAAATCCAAGTAACCATGTGGGTTTCCATTCAGCCAATGCTTCCTGCGCAATTCAACTGGCTGAGATTCGGCTAATGTTAGCTAATGTTAGCTGAACATCCATAAAATGGCTCGCGACACGCTAGCAACACAATTTTAAATTGTATGAGCATGTTAGCCAAGTGTCCATTGCTGTGGACAGGCGTGAGTTAGAAAGAAAACATCACGTCCGTCAACTGCCATCGATATGATATCCCTAAACTTAAGAAGCGAAGACAACAATGCTTTGCTCCCAACGTTAGCCTGCTACATATCGTTAGCTACATTAGCAAAGACTTGGAATTGTACTTCCCTGCTTTCTGCTAACTTCACTAGCGGCTAACAACTTAAAATGACATTAGTTGGTTATTCCTACGTGTCATGTGTTCCCCAGCACTTTCCAAAATGCTGGTGAAATAGTCTAAACAGCTCAATGTACCGTGATTTGACCTGTCATGTCAGTCTGATTTTGCTAGGAATCAGCTTACTGGTTCATTAGCCTCTCCTGGGCATGCTAGTGGCGCGTGGAGGCCACGAGCGCTAACAGTAGGCCATAAAATGTCTCCAACTAAACAATAACATGGGCTAAGCTGTAGCGGCACTGCGGTCACACTTGTGTTACCTACAAGAGGATTTCATACGATAACTTTCAGTGGATTTACCTGTTTGCTCTTGGCGTAAGGTTTAGAGGCGATATGATATCTCCTGCTTCTAATTTTCCCTCCACCCGTGGCCGCCATGGCTCTTGCGTTTGAGTGTCCGTCGGTGTTTCGGCGCCGTATAGCTGTCACCCAGCACAGCGGCTAGTGCCTAAAGGAACTATGGGAAATGTAGTAACTGAATATAACAAAGCAATGGGAAAGGTTTCACTGGCCTTACCTCGTGGCTTCAACAGCATCTTATGTTGTCATGGAACTGAAAGGTTTTGAAATATGAAAATGCTTGTATTAACTTTGGTAAGCATAATGTAGTCAATTTGCTGGAGATAGTGTCAATGACACGATTAGCCAATTCAGAGAAAATTGGACTGCATTAATTTTGCTAGTCCATTGTTAGTCATTGATAATTGTACAATTACAAATCAGGAATGCTATAACGATTCAGACTTCTCAAACGTGAGGAGCCACACTTCAGATCATGAGAATGGAATTTTAATTTTTGCGTTTATGTGGTGCTACGGTCATATGGTGTGGTTTGTATACCTGGATAATGCCATTCTGATTGATTGATTGAATGCTTTATTTAGAAAGACATGGAAGCAGTACAAGTACAGTTCACAATTCAATGGTCCTCTAAACTGGATCGCTCATAAAAGCACAACGGCTTGTTTAAAATGAGATCCTTCACACATTCAAATCATGATGAAACATATAAGAAACAGACAAAATATAACAAAGTATACCCTCACAGTTCATAAAGGTCATATCTGAGGTCTGTTGTACATATTAAAAGACAATTAAATGATTATATAACGCATTTGGTGTGTGATAACATCAGTGGCCGAGAAAGATTGCACACCATCATCCAACTACAATTAAGTTTCTTTACATGTCAAGAAATACTTTGAATATTTTCCAATACGTATATACTGTTATATGTATAGACATGATACAGAAAAGGAATGCAAGTTGCGGTCATTTAATTATTGGTTCAAACATAACGTAGCCACAAAAGCATCACTTATAATATGTGGTTTATAAGCAGTGTAGTCAGTCTGGCATCAGTAAAAGTAAAAAAGCATCAATACCAATGTAAAAAGAACAGGCATTAGGTAACTAACATTTGTCAAGGTAATGAGAAACACACCCGAAAACAAAACATTAGCTTACAGTGTTCATTCAATTGTATTATGAGAAACACGGAAAGACCTTTGTGGAGTAGTCACACGCATTGTTATATTAATGCCACATGTCATTAATCTAGATCACTTATAACACTATAACTTCCCTGGGCAGCTCATTCAGTGACAGGCTGATTCACCCTCGGTGTCTCGGTGTCTCACGGAGAGATACCGCGGGTCTTTCCTCCCTGCAGCAGTCAGACTCTTTAATCAAAACTGTTCCCAGTGAACACACAAGGACTCACTTCTTTCTCTTACCCCAATGTGTGTTGTGCTGTACAATGTGTAAACTTACATGCCATAACCTATGTGCAATAACTGACTCACTCTTCTTTTCTTACCCCAATGTCTGTGTGTGCTGTTCAAGGTGCAAACTACATACCATAACTTATGTGCAATAACTGTATGCAACAACTTACATACACAAACTTACGTGCAATAATCTATGTGCAATTCCACAAACGTACTAACTCATTAATTTGTTTACTTATTACTTCACTTGTTACTTATTACTTATTTTGTTTGGTAAATGCTCTTTAGTGTGTGCACTGTCCCCTTTGCTACTGTAATGCGAAAATGTCTCCGTCGTGAGACATTAAAGGTTTTCTGATTCTGATTTAAAAAACCCTCAAGTGCAAGATTGTCATGACCAAATATAATAGTATTCTACTGACAGTAACATAATAACAACATTAAATGCCAGTGGATTACACATGACAAAGGCAAGAGAACACAAATGTGTACGCCTATTCATTTTCATGCCATGGCGACATTATTATTCTTACACAACGCCTGAACCTTTGAGACCTCCCGTATATTTATAATATAGGAGTGTCAAACATTTTGGGTGATTCGGTTTGACCGGTATTAGACCCAGTTTGTATGGTTTGGATTTATTCTTATCCTTTTATTTCTGACTGACTAATCATGGTGAAGTTACAGCTGCATCCCAACAGTCAATAAAGCAGTACTGATTGATATTACAATACTTTGTATACTGCGGTTGTGTGGTATTCATTGACTTGTCTCTTTTTTTCATAAGATTAATATGAGCGTCACTGGTTTATTATCTACATAAGAGATAAAAATGATATAATACTTAATTTGTGCATAAACACACACAGAGTCTTGGAAAAGAAGCATAGACTAAATTTCACACAGACAAGGACCTCCAGGGAGGCAATAGCTCTAAAGAGAAATACAGGGCTAAGGCCAGCCACCCTACAGAGAAAACTAATTTTAGCCTCTTGTATCTCAAGCTATAGGTATTTTGTTACAACGGGCATGAACTGCTCGCTCTTAGAATTGACTCCCCAGTGTACAGTGTGCCACTGTCAGTCACCAGGGCAAATCTAATAATTGTAGACTCTAACTGAAGTTAATACAGGAAAAAGAGAGCGGCACATAAAGTAACTCTGAAGACGGACTAAACCACTACACAAATGGGGTAGCTTAAATAGGAAAATTAGTGTTGTGATAATCGCAAAACAAAAAGTGGAAAAATATGTTCACTTTTTTTTAAAGAAGAGTTACTAGTATTTATTTTATTTAAAACAAGCAAATTTCTTCTAGCATTTCCTTGTGAATATACAAAGGCTTGCTGAGTACACACCAGCACACGACGTAATTGGTACCTCTCACATCCTGACTTCCTTCCGTTGACAATATGCACGTGAAAACATTTGACATTGCGGGAGTTTAGGAACTTTAGAGATGCAGGGTTGAGGATGAAATGATTTGACTCTGAAACGTGAGTACAACCACCTTAAACAATAAGCAGGCCTTGTCCTGTTTGTGTTTTTTACAAGGCGTACAGAGCCCACGTTGCTCTGTTAACGTTAGCTGTCGAGCATTCACCGATGCACTGGCTCAAGCTAGCATCTTATAACGTAAGACAACAATCTAATTTCAGGTATTAACTCAATGATGCTATACTAAATGCATTTAAAATTAGAAATGGTAACGGTGTGGTCTTTTGCAAGAATTTATAACTTACGTAATTAGAGGTTAAAAAACAGTTCCTGTGAAATAACATTGTAGTACTTTATCACCTTGCTGTACAGGAACTTAACATCTCGGCGCATTGTTATTGTTTTGCTTGATTACCATTTTGATGGCAGTTGTCTTAAGTACAATGGTAATATCCTTTTACTAATATAAGTAAGTAATATACACAGACTGTATTGTATTTGTGTATATTTACGAATTAAATCATTTAAGTGAAAAG
>CAAKHC010003739.1:0-35186 GCA_901007825.1 Macroramphosus scolopax | reverse complement strand
TTCCGTCATGTCTATTATACTCTCTTGCAATTCCAAATAGCCAGAATCGTGAAAACCACAAACACGTCATACGAGTTGCGCAAACGCCCGTGACCCGAACAGTCCTTACCCACAAAGCACCTCGTTCCTTCTAAGTACTAAACATGGCGTCGAGGGCACCAGGTAAATTAACGTCGCTCTTATTTGATATTTTCATATCTCCATTAATTCGCTAAGGGTAGTGTTTTACTGAAAACTAATGTTACATGTTATACTGTTACAGATAAGATTGAGTTATGTACAATTTGTCTATCGGGTATTCCTTATTACGCAATTGACTTGTGTTTGTCCTCTAGTGTCCCTCTGCTAACTGCAGCTAGCGTTAGCCATCGCTGCTTATCTGTTGTATAATGATAACATTAAACAGAGGAGCAAGTTGTTTTCTACTGCTCATCGTACAAGATTTAAAGTATTTTTTAAATACAACGTCGATCCTTGGAAGAGTTGCTTGTGACTTTCTCGTTAGTTAGCTTAGCTAGTTTAGCAAGAGGTAACGAGAATGCTATCTTTCACTTTTCTGTTTATTGGACTACAGGAGGACGGGATTTTTTTGTTAAACATGTTAGACTTTTCAGATGGCATGATGTAATGGCAGAAATGGTTATTAAATCAAAATTGGTTTGAAGTAGAAGTGTTTGAATAACTACTTGTCCCCTAATTCCTATCAGGTTCATGCTAGTGTATAATATTGTTTTTTTTTTCTACAGTAGCGACTGGAAAGCTCCTGCAAAACTTCTCAAAATGGTATTACAACATGTGTGGCTTCAACAAGATTGGTAAGAGTTGAATAATGTTTTTAATTGCGGAACTGCAAAGTATCACTAATTATACTCATTTTAAAGCTGCTGTTTGTCAAACTTTCCTGTGATTTCGTAAGTCGGAGCTACTTTGATTGACCAACTCGCATGTAATTAACCTTGGTTAGGTTTGATGCGAGACGACACAATTTATGAGGATGACGATGTGAAGGAGGCCCTGAGGAGGCTTCCAGAGGCCACGTACAACGACAGGATGTTCAGGATCAAGAGAGCTCTGGATCTTTCCATGAAGCAGCAGATCCTCCCCAAAGACCAGTGGACGGTGTTTGAGCAGGTACATTCAACTTTCTGATAGTGAGATTAAGTTTTCTGATCTGTGGTAGATCGAAGGGGCAATACTATCCATCACCCTGTGAAACAGCATATATTATGAGATGCTGTGGAGTTATCCAATTGTAATCCAATTGAAGCTCATCCACCATCCACTTCATAGTTCTTCAACTATGTGGAAAACAATCTATCAAACTAGTTCTTTTAAATTCGAGAGAAGTTAATTGCAATTTGTGGTTATTGTCAGACATTTTTTAGAGAATGCGTAATGTTTTAATACATTTATAATTATCAGTAGAGAGCTCATTAAAGATGCAGAATATGCTAAAGGCATTCTTCATAGATGCAGTTTTCCATCAAGGAATTGAACGGAAATAATCAAAAGTGAGCTCCTTCTGAGGGGAGACTCGGAGACCCCTGAAGTAAGGTTTTGAAATGTATACTTTTTTCAAATATTAATGGCAGAAATCTTTCCCTTTTTTCCACTTTAGGATAAGCACTACCTGACACCCTATCTGGAGGAGGTGGTCCGTGAGAGGAAAGAAAGAGAGGAATGGATGAAGAAATAGGCAATTACTGGTCAAACTATTAATCCTCACCTTCAGTCCAGAGCGTAATTATCCCTGGTGTAGTATTTAAAATGAAATGTAACCTATATAAGACGGCTCATTAAAACTGTACATTTTGGAAGACGTGATGTATTTTTAATGTCACGAATGGAATGTTTGGATGTTTAGATTTATTGGTCTGAACTAGTAAAACAATCATCCTTGTACACACTAAAACAGGATCTGTCTCATGTTGTACATTTCTGGTGTTTACCTCTGCAAATACAATATATACAACATTAAAAAACTAAAAATAGGAAGAACACATACAATAGACATAAACTATCCCCAGCCAGTGGTTCTCAAATGGGGGTCAGCCTCCTCTGTGGGGGCATAGAGCCACTGTAGGAGCTGAATGATCGTAATGTACAGTTAAACTAGGTTGAATGGTTTATTTGGGGAAATAAAGTCATACTGACAATTACATTAAATTCAATGTTTGATGTAAAAAAAAGATTGTGGGGGCATGAACCTTTTATTTCCCTCGGGGTGAATAAAGTATCAACCTTTTCTGCGACAGTAGGCCGGCATGCCAGAAATAATTTGGGAACCACTTCCAAAATTAAGTGTAATTCAAGCGTCTTTGCAATAATACTCCAGTGGATTTACATTGTCTGTACAACACATCAATTTAACAGGCTGGAGGAGAGAAAGAAGATACTGCATTTCTGCTCCATACCATATAAACAATGCAAATCTCTACAAAAACAGAAGTATAACTAGAAACATCTCACTTAAGAAAACTGTTACAAACATGAAATTCCATTCCAGATCAGTTCCACTCAATGTAGCATGAAGGCTCAAAGTGTCACGTCTGGTTGACTGAAATACAGATTCATGAACAAGATCTAAACCCTGTAGTTACTCTTACTATTGTCCATTTATTTGATCACAGGTATCAATTGTCTTTCTGAGTCTGTGATCTCCTGCTGTCCACGTCGGTTATCGTACCTATTAAGTTCCCGAGGACACTGTTAAAAGACTTCAACATGGACACCCCCAGCTCATTGCTTGTTTCATTAATATCCGGGTCGTAGGCCCCCATAAGTGGAGTGCATACCTCCACACTTTCTCTCCCAGCTCCTGCCAGGATTCCCATCAGCTGACCCCTGACCTCCTGAAACAGCTCCCTGTCGTACTGCAGTAGGACTGAATCATCGAGGGGGTATGTGACATCCTCAGAGTAACACTCACGTGGAACTGGAACCTCTATGTACTTAAGCTTGGGAAAACCTACACACAGCATCGAGAATGTCCGCCGCAGTGCTGCAGACGTCAGAGGGTTTCCAAGGAGTTTGAGCTCGACCAGTGATTGACAGCCAGACAGAGCATTTGTGAAGACGTCCATATGTTCCTCCTCTATGCCACACTCTTCTAGAGCCAGGCTCGCCAGTGAGGCTGAGCAACGGCCGAGCAGTTTATGGAAAGCAGTGGGGAAAGAGCCGAAGATGTCGTGTCCGCTGATGTCCAGGCAGACCAGGGCCTCGCTGTGGAGGCTGTTAGACAGGTACGTCATGTCCATGCGGTTCAGGCAGCAGTTGGCCAGCTCCAAGCTTTGCAAAGGGGTGTTGAGAGTGCTGAGTAAAGAAAAGGGAAAAACAATTGGTGGTGACACACAGTCTACTTTTGATGTTTTAATACAGTTAAAAAAGCAGATACAATATCATGGTTTGTCTTAGTTCTCCTCAGGTAGGACCTGTCCTCTACGATTGCTGTAAGAAATTCTTAAATATTTCAGACAAATATAATCAGTTGGGAATTACTCTCTGTGACATCGCATGCAAATCATATCCAATAAAAGAAATAGCACGATAAGTTCTTGCAAAGTTTGTCTTCTTTAATCTTGTTTAATTCAAATAATTTCATGAATAATGTTCTACCATTGCGCGTGTAGTGAGTCTACTAGGGCTATATTTATTTGAACTTTGAATTATTTTTCTTTCTGTCAGGCTAACATGCAGCTCGGGCCAGGTGCAGCAGTCTGTTCGTACCCTGGCATCATGTCAGCAAATATAAAAGCAAAATACCTGCCATTGTTAAACAGCTGATATAAAACTAGGATGTGTTGATATGCCAGTTGAAGGTGGTTATTTTGAGCCTTATTTAAGCTCTTGATCCTGCACTGTGGATGCAGATTTAACATTAGAACAATCCTTCCCATTACTCACACAGGTGTAAACAAGGACACCTCTTGTTTAATCTTTCCTTCTTTACTCACCAAAGCAGTCTTCTTAGGTGTCCCGTGAGAGTGGAGAAACACACCGAGAGCTCTGTCAAACTGGTCAGCTGTGCCAGCAGGTTGCCGATGATGGCCAGTAGATCATCATCATCTGAACCCAGCCTCCTAACATCCAGGGCCCCAGCTGGCAGGGTCAACGACTGTAACTTGGGGAATTCCACCCTGGAGAGCAGCACCTCCAGGTGAGGGGCCTCCAGGGGAACATTGTGGACCAGCTCCAACTTTGTAATGTACTCAGGTTCTGCTAGTCGAAGAACATAAAACAGATGTTTGAGAGCGAGGGAATCGGCCCGGAAAGTAACAAAACGGAGCTTCAATGGACAGAAGCGCAGGACAAGGAAGGCCTGAGCCACCAGCTCATAGTTACGGCCTGTGACAAAGCCGTTCAGGCGGACATCAATAGATGTTTCAAAAGCTAATCGGGACACATCGCTGGCCTGCATCGCCACCATGGTCTCATAGCACATTTGGGTAAGGAGTTGGGTTCTAGCCCATCGACCTAAGGTGGACTGGCATGGACACGCCTGGTGCTCAATGTCCTTCAGGGCAGTTAGGTCCACCACATGGAGGCTCTTGGCATACATCGTTGGAGGAGACAACACATATTCCTTTAGAAAACAAGAGAAGGTTGTTGTAAAACTCGTATCTGGTCTGCCCACATCACATTATAAATAGAGCGTATGATTATGATCAGGCATCAAGACCATTTAAATACCTTTAAGCCAGTCAGAATCGCCTCCAAACAAAGCCGGCAGGTGCAGGAGGTGAGGTCCATCTGACAGTCGGCTGTCGGTCCCAAGAGTCTTCTTAGGTTGAGCTCAGGCAGCGGCCAGGTCTTGACCAGAGCGTGCAGCAGGTCAGTCTGCTCATGGAGGTAGCAGGCCTTGAAGACATGCGGGTAGAGATTAAAAGATATAAAGCTGAGGCTCTCCTTAGCACATGGGCCACTTTGGATGAAGGCCTCAGCTGCAATGAAGCGCAGTGACTTCATTGTTCCAGGTTTTATTGTCGCACCAACAAGTCTGTGAGATTATTGGTTGTTGATGAGGGCTGCAGTCAAACAGCTCTGCATGCCTTTGTTTTGTCGTCTGTTGCAGCTCCTGCTTTGTTGATATCCTCTGTTGCTGTCTGTCCGTGTGCAGTCGTCTGGGTGCAGGCTTGCTGTGGCGAAGCAGTAACCAGACATGGGGTCTCGTGGTAGGTAAGAGTGTCAAGGTTATTTATAGGAACAGCTGTCTCACGTCCTTTGGCGGGCACAGTGTGTATTTGCAACCTTCAGCAGGGAACTAAACAGGAACAACACAACTTAGTGAGGATTAAAATACACATCAACAACAAAGACCTTCATGGGCTGACACATAGCTTTCTGTTATGTTTGATGAAGGAATGCAAAAAATATTTAGTTACAAACTACTGTCAGTTAAGTCTTTAGTACCCCTACTCTCCTCAACCCGCCTTATTTACTTCCAGGTAAACCTTTGCCCACTCAAACACACACAAGTTATATGGTTGCAATGCATTATGGTCTACCTGCACAAACAGGAGTGCTCATGTTTTCTTTTGACCTTATTATAGGGAACATTACTTGGTGTGACATTATAATTATATTTCTTTTAACATAATGAATAAAAAACTTCGTACTGTGCCCAGACATTCAGAGGTATATTACAAATCAATGTTTTATGTTCATGGCAAAGGTACCTCTCCAACTCATCTCACCTGAGCTTAAATCCAGTTCCACTGTGTCAGAAGTACGTTTAAGAAGGGTGGTAGTGGTGATGATGATGATGATGATGGTGATGCTCATGGTGGTGATGGTGTTCATGTCTCTGGGTCAGGGTGGCCCGGCGCCCACAGGTCGGCTGTAGGTTTACTGTCATCCTGCCTATATTGGGCGAGGTGGCATCTTGTAACCTGGAGCGAAGCCGCTTGCTGTGGGAACGTTGCAAGTGAGTATGAGCTGATGGATGATGTCCGTGTAACCTGCAGGACTTTCCCTTTCCCACTGGCATGGTGTTACTTTTCATGGAATGAAGTACAGAGAGGCCTCTGGGAGTGTGAGCGGAGATGCAGTTTCCTCTAACCACCACAGGGTGCTGCTGAAGAGTTAAGTGAGCATCCTGCCTGCACTCCTGTGAGGAGGATCCTGGAAACAAAGGGACCAAAAATAATTCAATTACATTTATTCATAGTAAAAAACAATAGTAGCAATAAAAATAACGGAGGTGTTCACATACCTTTATTGTCAAACTTGGATGTATAGTTTTCAACGCCAGCTAGTTCCATGTAGTGGTTTCTGCGTTCTATGTTTTCATCCACACAATAAACTCTCCGTACAGGACTTCCTGTCTCCTGAGACCCACTCTTCTTCTCTGCTCCTGCTGACGATGAAAGATGGAGATCATTTCCACACAAGTGATAGAGGCACACTGTTCAGAAACCTTTTGCAACAGTGAGTGTTCGAAGGTTGTCCCAAAAGAAGAATGTCCGATCACCTGTCTGTGAGATCTTGTGCGGGCCAGCACATGGAGTTAAAACCAATCTAATCTTCAGTGCGGTGGCGCCACCGTAAGGCCGCTTTATTGATGCGTCTAGGGCCTCATACATGGAGTGTATCAGACTGGACATGTCCTGCAGAGCACACATATACAACCTGCAGGCATTGCTGGACATTGAAAACCAGTAGTTACTGAAAACTATGTGCATGAAAAAGATGTACCTCTCCGCTGATCTTTCCGCTGTCGTCAAGGCTGTAGAGTGTGAAAACCCACTCCTGCCGGGGGTCGTCTCCAAGCACCACGCTGGACTCCACGTCCTGCATGTTCACATCACAGGAAGACAACAAGAATGCAACATAATAAAGATGTCTGTGGTTTATTCAGTGGAAAACACAAGTTAAATTCTCCCCACAACTAACTGAGACTCTCATGCATCAGCTTCTCCAGAAATAAGTCATCAACAAATCTGGTTTGATCCAGTTTCTATTCGTCACGTTCATCAGAGGATTACACTCACAACAACATGGCTATTCCTCGTCAGTGTCTGTTTATTGGAAGGAGAGTGGATGCTGCTGTCTCCGTCAGATCTCCTCTCTGTCGGCAGGACCACTAAACAAAGAGATAGTTTTATTCAATGTACTCCCGGTGTGTTATAACCTACATTATAAAAGTGTTTGATCTTCTGTTCTTTAGATTGTAGCATTTTGCAGTTCTGCACTCACCCTTGAGGCGGCGGTAACGGTCCCTCGATTCTCCACACAAGTCCTGTGAAGATGGTAAAGAAAGCAAGTAAGTGATCTGTGTCTGTCATGACGCCGCTGATGGATCGCCAGATGAGAGCGATGCGGAACAGTCCTTGAACATCTGCGGTTCTGCGTTCCTCTTTCTAGAAAAGTGTCATCCAGCTAAACTCAACACTGAGCCGATCATTCAGAGAAAATGAGGAGCTGAATTGAAACTCTCCGACATGATTATACAAAAAATGAAGATTGTTGCAGGACTGAAGTAATACTTTAATATTTACTTCCACTTGTAATGCAACTGCCTTGTGCCACTTTCATTTAATTGATTAACGTCAAGTCATCAGTTATATCACAAATGACAAATTTCACCTACTGGAATTTCGATATGCAGATTCAAGAGGTGAACATGCAAAAACTGCACTGACTAATCAAACTACATGTTTCCTTTCAGCACCTAGCAGCAAGTCCACTGATCTCATTCCTATAATCACTTCCCTACGTGGCTCCTCCCACGCTGCAATGACTCCCTCTTAAGAAGTGAAGTGGTAGCAGAAGGAAAAGGTGCTGCAGGGCAAGAAAACATTAAAATACGTCTCATACACTGAGATTTTGCCGTTTGCCGTCTACAGCTGCGTCGTCCTGGCGTTTTAACATACAGCCTGGAGAATGTAATCACAGGAAGCCACAAACTGCATGTTTTTCCAAACTGCAATAAAACTCCATTAAAATGGTTCCTCAGCTTGTAACAGTTAATAAACCTTTAAACAACCAAACGATGGGCACTCAAACAGACTCTCATGACCTCAGCAGCTCTGCCCAGAGACATTTTAAACAAACAATCTGGGCTGCGTGTGATAGTCACTGCCTTTATACAGTCTTCTGTGAATTAAACATCCTGAACAGGATTATTATCTGGATTATTAACAGTTTCTCTGGGGGCCTCATTAAATGCCAACAGTTATGACATTTACACCATCAAACACTACAGCTCCAAACACCCCTCCCCACATCTTTTTCCTCCCCACAGTCTGCCCGGCTGGCTGTTGCTGGAGAATCAAAGCAGTACCAGATGTGGACATTTTTTTTCAGTGCAGTCGGGTATAAAGACCTCGCTGTTCGGAGGGGGTGGTTGTGTTGCACTTCACAGACTTGGAAGTCTCTTTATAGGGATAGAGGAGGAAGGGTGGAAGAATAAACATACGACTGCCTCTGAACACCTTTTAAGTCTCAATCCGTGTTTGTCTCGCAGGCTGGCTTGACTGAGATGAAGCTCATGAAAAATGGGGAAACATCTCATGTCTGTGTTTTTCTGAAGTGCGGGAACAAATCTCTATGTGTTTAAATGAATATGCATCTATTTACATGGATGTTCTGATGTTGAAATCTGCATTTTAGTACTGTTATTGAATGTTATCCTATCTCAACAACTACACAGTCGACACCAATACAATATTTGACTTGTTGATGTGTTGCGATTATCAGTTGTTAACGCATCTTAAAATCCAAAGTAAAACCCAAGATAATCATCACCCTTAGAGCCTTTTTTTGTTTACCCAGGGCCAAGCTCGACCTGCTATTTAATCACTTTAAAGCCGCTCTGGGACAACAAAACAATTACAGGGCTAAGAAAAACAACCTTGTTGCTTTTTCTGGGAATTTGGTGGTGTCAACATGAATTTTCCAACTTACATTTCACAGGGTTCCAACTAAGTCAGAAGGGAGGAAGGATTGCACATGGTGTCTTTTAAAGCAGATTCTTGTATTTTTGGACAGATTTTCTTGCTAATTGACTTTCTTGGTGAAAACTAAAATACGACTAAATAAAAGATATTGATTTATCTTATTATGAATCTACTGTTGGTAGTGTGGTGAGGGCCTGGACACATCATCTACTGTAAAGCTCCTCTACAGCTGAGTGGGACCGAACTGCCTCTAAAACCCCCTTCAGGTAAATTGTATCTCTTACTTTAATAACAATGATAACATATATATATATATATATGTATTTTACCTCTGTCCATTTTGCTTTTAGGGTGTGGTTGAGCTCCAGCTCCTTCTGACAGACCAACACATTGGAAGACAGACTCCCACCTGCAGATTATTTAATGTTCATATCAACTGTGCATAGTGTCAAATGCTGTTTATAAAGTCTTTCGTGTTCACTGACTCACCTTCAGGAGTGTGTCTGCGTTTCGAGGCTTTTGAAAGAAAAAAGCGAATATCATGTTACTCAATTTCAAGTGGAAAAAACATCCATTGCGATGTTGTAAAATATCTCACCAAGTTTAGACTGGAACTTGCCCATATTCCTTCTTGTTCCTTTATCAACGAAAATTGCATAACTTTCAAACAATGGAGAGGGGGAAAAACCTGTTTATATTTGTTAAATTTTCATTTCCCTGCAGAAGCACCGGGACCCTCGCACCCAGCGAATTAAAAGAGTTGATCACCGACTGTTAGTCTGCCCGGTTAGTCAGAGAGTAAACACACAACACGAGAGAGTTCACTGACGCCGACTTCCTGCGTCGCAAAAAATGTATTCGCGCCACTACATCGCTGTAAATAGGGAGAACACCTCTTGTATCTTGGTGTTCTTTACATAGAAAATGTGTTTACAATACAAGAACTGCGCCATAAAGAAAAATATTGCACAAGACACAAATAAAACATACTTGACATACCGGACTTTCCTCTTTTGAATGCAATTTGAAAATTCCCATTGCCAGTGAACGCCACACACCACACATCGTAGTCAGACACTTCTACTTTTCCTCTATGCAAATTAAAAGACCATATGGCTGCAACACGTAGGCCCATTTGGTTACAACTGTTTTCCTTCTTTTATCGAGTTTTAATGTTGAGAATAATAGTGTTTGCATCCTTTGTTTCGGTGAAATGAATCTTAATCTGTTTGCTTTGAATGCTGTAGTCAGGATGAAATGGTATCTTGGTCAAATGTTTCCATCATCACGATCCCACACAGCTTCACTGTCACAAGAGGTTTATTCTCAGGGTCTTTCGAGAACACAGACACCATTGAAGAGCACCGTTAGCTGTCAATAAATTCAACATCATGCAGAACACAAATGCATCACAGCTACTGTGATGTCAGATTTCACAGAACAACTGGTAATATTGCTGCTGACATTCTCTTGCTGACACTATTAGGATATTCAATGCTCAAAAAGAAGAAAATATATTAAATAAAAAACGTCTTGTTGGACGGCTCCATTACCTTCATACCAACATCACAGAAAACAAATAATTGAAAAAAATTGTCTTTTATTTACGAAATAAAAAAGTAATATTTCAATGCGACAGCTATGTTGCATTATTTTTGTCCTAATTTAAGTGCATTTACATCTGGATTCCTTTATATCAAATTACAAACTATCTTGCATCTGAAATAATGGTTATTCCTAACACTTGAACATCTTGTTCTTTATGTTGCTCTCACGTTATGTCCTTATATCTTTATATCACAAATGTACAAAGGCCTGTTGAAAAGCAACAGACTGAGTCCATAGCCCTGTTAACTTGCTCCGCTGACAGACTCTTTGACCGTGAGGGCTGGTGTGGGGCCGATGTGGGTCCAGATGTACCCTCTTTCAGGTCTGGTGGGGATGGTGGGGAACGGCGAGCTCCGTGACTTGAAATACTCAGAGGGGGCGTGACACACAAACTCAAGATACTCCATCTTCCTGGGCAGATCCTCCTCCGGACCTAAAATAAAACAGTTATGATATCATGCACTGTTGATGAACAAAGGGAATCCTGCTTCTTAAAACTGCTCAGTCAAAGGGAATAGAAATTATATCTCACTGCTCACCAACAATATATGTCCCGGGATCAAAGCGGTCCTTTGGGCTGGCCTGGGTGGGGATGAGCCAGGTCAGAGCGGCACTCTTTTCACAGTACTGGTCCTGAACGAAGCCTCTAATCTGAGCGTAGTAAGGCTTACCATCCTCTTCATCTGTTACCTTGATCACATCCCCTGTCTGGTAGTATACACCCTGAGGGCACAAGTATAAACACGGAGGATGAGTCACCCTGGCCAAATGCCACAAATCTTCTCTGACATTCGTCACAGAATGTAAGTTTGAATTAAAGCTATTTGATGGGGGAAATGCTGAGAACAGATGAAATGGGGATGATGACATTATGATCATTTCTGATACCAAGCACAAAAGGAGATTATTCTTTGGTGAAATACCTTAAAAAACACTGATTCTGACGTGATGATAGTGGCTACAGATTCTGGAGCTTTGATTGGCTGTAGAAAGAAATCACAAATAAATGAACTAATGACGCAAAAACAGGGGAAAATATTTTCTTTACTGGCCAAGATGCATCTCTTAACTTACATTCTTTAGTTTGAAAATATGTCTTCTTCCCTTGCCTTTCGTTGAGACCTTCTTTTCAGATGCAGGAGCTTTGTACTTGGTGCTTCTCAGCCGTGCCGACCTCCTGTGGATCTCCTGCTTGGACTGACATCAAACACAACACATATCAGTCATCACATATCAGCTGAAGTTAAAAGTTTTCCATGAAGAAACAAACAAATCTAGCCTGGTATCAACATTAAATTGCCAATTTATTAGGCACAAGAAGATAAAATGATCAGAACACAAACAGTAAATCCTTTGTTCAGTTTTGTTGTTTCAATTGCAAGGCATCATAGAGAGACACGTTTTATTCAGTCTGTTGATATCAAAACATAATGTCTTCAGACTGCTTCCGTAGTCTGATCAATTGCCCTAAAAACCTCAGAGGCTTTTGTTTTACAACAACACAAATGGAAAACAGCAAGTTGTGATCAGTATTTGTGAAGCTGTAACAAAATATTATTTGGTATTTTCACTGGATCAAAAATAAGTTACTGATCATTTAAATCCCATTCTTGTATTTTGTGTATTGTTTTCCAAATAATGAGGAGGTAAATCTATTGAGTTACGTTTCAGCTGTGTCTTTCTATCCGACAGCCTTCACAATAACGAGTGTCAAAACCAACTGAACGTCATCATGATGGCAGGCTGTACTGCTGGGCGTTTGTGTGAAGTTTTCAGGAAGGTGTGCAACATACAACGACCAATGAGTGCAGCGACTGATGACTGGCAAACATGGACACACACACGTCGTGCTATAAGGAACATGTCCCTAACTCAACAGCTGTGTTTAAACTGCTTATGGAGCACTTAACAAATCAGACCTCTCTCAGTTGTTCAGCTCCACCAACTGAGCTGTGCAGATTAAAAGACGTGTAGCGTTCATATTTTTGGGTGCATTTAGTTCATATCTCAGGCGCTGCTTCTGACCTGCTTGCCCCCGCCATTGCTGGGCAGGACGCTGGAGGACATGGAGGGTCCTGATGCTCCTCCGCCGCCGACGCAGCCGCTGCTGCTCTTTCCTGTGCAGTTGTTGCAGAGAATCTCTCCCTGGTTTCCTTTCTTCCACATCGACGAAGAGTTCGTCTTGCAGACAGCACAGCATGGCTTCAACCCGAGCGGCATCGTTACCGGGCAGAAGTGCGCAGGAGTCAGTGCTGCGTTTCAACAATGAAGATGGTCGGTCGGCTCCTGCTAACTGTTTATCCTCAAATATCAAGCTCCAGGAAATGACAACAATGTAGATAGATGTTTCCAATATCAGGCGAATAGAGTTCAAACGCCTATAAGTGATACTAGACGACTTACATTGGATTCTGCTACCGTTAACTTCCGATCTGAAATGTTTATTTGTGCACCCAAATAGCAGCCATTGCTAGGCGCCACGGCTTCTTCTTCGCTGCCGTCAAGCGGCTTTTCTTCTTCATTGGTGTTCAACGGCATTTGGCATCCTTTGAGTCGCATTACCGCCACCCACCGGGTTTACTCCACTGATAACCAACTCTCTTACAGTTGTTATTAGTCCAGCAGCAAACCCAAAACAAACCCATCACTGTCCTACCCTCCAGAGAGTCTTCTCACTCAGGTAGATCTTTAACTCTAGCCTCCACTCGTCTTCAGTCCTCAACTTCTGCTGCCCTCTGATAGTTGTCCTACTCTGCTTAATATTTCTTTCACAAACTCAAGATGTGCGCCACTGTCTCTTTTTCCAGACACTGATTACAGTGTTTTCTCATGATAAGAGTATCGATCAGCTTACTGTGCCCAATTGTTGGTCTGCTTACAAGTTTGTTCCCTCCTGTTGCTCCCCATGTCCCCTATTGTGTTTATCGGCTCTTATTCTATGGTTTAGGTTCATTTAGGCGCCGCCTGCTGGACCGGAAGAGAACGTGCAGAACGTGCATATATATAAATATATAAATAAAGATATATTTCAAGCCATTTACTTATTTTTTGCTTCTTTCCCAGCAGCTAAAAAAATAAATTAAAAGTCCATATGGACAATGTAGTTTCTTGCCTGTGCACTATTTAAACCTTCAGCGCGTCTTTGAGCTTTCAATTAAAGATTACTTAAGCATTTGGTATTTATACCACATATATTCTTCACTCAGAGGGTTTGGCTTAAGATAGTATGCTACTAATAACTTTATAACTTGTATCCTCTGTCATTTAAAGGAGATTATCCAACTGAACAGATACTTCACTGGATATTGTGTGATCTTACCGAAGGGTAAACATACATAGAATTATGTAAAAAAGACCTTCTGTCACCCCTTGCATGGTTTAAACTAGGAGTCATGGATGGAAAAAATGCTGTAAAATTAAATGCCTGGAAAAAAGTAAGTTTTTGTTTGCAATTCATCTTGCATACATATTTCATATCTCTGGATACATCTCATTTCATTCTTTACACATTGTTTGTTTGTTTGACATGAATGTTAATGCTGTTCTGCCAATAATTTGTGTCGACATGTGTGTTTATTGTTGACCACAATGAAAACTCAATACAAAATAAGACAGAACAAGAATTATTGGTAGCAATTAGTACAATCCAATAAAAAGCCCTGTCATTTATGTATGCCATGTTTCTGTGAATATACAAAGCGATGGTCATTACAGAAGAAAATAAGACATGAATGATAATATCTGAAGACATACAGACATTCTCCTAAATTGAGTTGGAGATCGGCTGGGATCACGTGATTAATGGCCAACTGCAGAGATGCCTCTTGCGCCTGCGGAGGTCCAACATATTGTCTGCAGCTAGGTGCTCTTGGTTGAGGGAGTCAATGTCAGACTGAAGATGGAGAGTGTAACAAACCCTTCACCATCACAAGCCTATAATCAACTGACACAGGGCGTAGATGATTTTCGACCATGTTTTATTTTTTAGTACAGTACTGTTAAAAGTTAGTTCCAACATGTTCAATTGGGAGATGTTTTTTTTCCAGCTGAGGTCAACAGACAAAGCAAAGCTATAGAAGCAGTTGCCAAGGTTACCACAACTACAATGCTGAGATTTCCAAAAGGAAAAAAACAACCTAGATCTAGATTTTAGAAATGTATGGTGCCACCATACAAAATTTATTTGTAAAGCCTTTCCATTTTTTAACTCAGTTGATTTCAATGTTTATTTTAATGAGACAAATCATAACCTTATTACCTCTTGGTACTAAATGCACCCCAAAAAATGCAAAAAGAAAAGAGAATGAAGAAAAAAAATCGGATTAAAATGAAAATAAAGTTTGTTTCATTCATATTCATTCTGACAGCGCCCTCTGCTACGGCTGCTCTGATGTGATATTTGAATATCTGGATGTTGATGTGCGGAGTTTCTTAACGGCCCTTCATGGAGGATGGAGGTCTCATCAATTTGCTCACAATGCTTTTTTAGGGCAGGGAAGGAAAGAAGGCACAGCAGCGGTGCCTCAGAAGAGAAAGACACTGTGCACTCATGAATGGGCACTTTTACCTGGAATGATAAATAACTATTTCAGGAGGTGTGGAGGGCATAATTTCTGAAGCACTTGGAAATAATTAGTGAAAGATAGTTGATGGGCGAGGACAGTAATATATGTAAAATCATGATTACTGGGGAAGGAGGGAGGAATGAGATTCAGGTTGAAGAAAAAACACCTTTGTGCGCCTGTTCTGCATTAACATCCTCATACAGGAGATCTCGCACATCAGTTTGCTGCATAAATGTAAACTGATGGGCTCCTTTGGAGCAGAGCCAAAAGCCAATCACATCACTTGGGTTTTATCTGTATTAGGTAAATGCCTGTCTGCAACACTCGACTCCAGTTTAATACGAAGAACACAATAAATGAAGAAATGGTTGAGAACCCCTTTTCAGTAGAGGTTGTCTCTGTGTCACTCTGCACCAGAATACCCCTCAAGATGAGAGTGGTTCAGTCCGGCTCTACAGTAGCACACCGGGACAGAGATCTGGGTAGATGACGCCAAAAAGAGAAAGTAGGGGGACTAGGGAATGATCTGAGAACAAATGCAGAATGAAGGTCTTACAGATCCTGCCCAAGTTTCTTCTGGAAAGTTTGGGACAATACACTTAAATTTCTCTTGGTTCTCTGTAGATGGTGGGTGTGTTTATTAGTTATGTATGTATGCACATGTCTGTGTATCAGTATGTACTGTATGTCTTTACGAGGGCTGTGAGCCCAGCAGTCTCTCGATAGCGGCATTGATGTCTCCTCCAGTAGCGATGAGGGCCTGCAGGTTGGCCTCGCGGTTGATGAAGCCCATGGCGTTCAGCTGGTCCAGCTGGGACTGGAACCGAACCTCTGGGGTCTGGCTCTACAGGGATAAAAAATCAATGCAATATTAAAAGAAAAATCCCACATATGTCAAAGATGTAAATATTTTGCATGTGAGCATGTGTGTACCGTTGCACTTCCTCCTGCACTTCCTCCAGCAAACATCTGGAGCATCTGTTGCATCAGCTGTTGCTGGGCAGGGTTTGGGGGTGTTCCTGCGCTGCCTGGCGAAGAGGCAGGGTTCTCTGTGGTCATTCCCCCTGGTGTGGGTATGCCAGGAGTACCACCTGGCATCAAACTAGTAACGCAGAAAAACAAGGCTGTTAAAACAAAGAAGTCAATACATGAAAATGCAACATGTGAGTGTATCTGTATGAGAGCAAACCTGGGCATGAGGCCTGGTGCTTCTGTTTGCAGCGTCTGTAAGCCCTGTTGGATCTGCATTAGAGCCTGCATGGCCCGGGGGTTAGTCATCACTGACATGGCCTCTGGGTTTTGCATCTGCATACAAACCGATAATAATCGATCAATAAGTATTTCAGCAAATGTACATTCATTTGACAGACAAAAGTGAAGAGCCTAGCTTAGCTAGCTTGCCCCCTTTTAGCCGATAAAAACATTCTTTGTAATATCGTTATCTTTTGTTTGTGAATTATTAGATACAAAACATTAAGCAACTGAAATGCAAGTTTTACCTGCTGCAGAAAGACGGGCAGCTGAGCTCTGAACTGTTCCTGTAGCTGCGGGTTTCCAGCGAACAAGGGATTGTTCATCATAACCTGGTAAAGAGAGAAAAATACGTCATTAATAAGAAATGTTTCTCTCTCATTAGGTTTTATATTGAAATATGAAATCAAGTGATGTTACAGAATGTTACAGCCGTCCTGTAGCTTTTAATTTTTCTTCCATGACCCCCGCAGTGTTTAGGATTAGGGTTGTTAGCCTTAGTTAGTGGTTTGGGTTGTTTGTCAGCAACCACATAGACAATAGACGCTGCAATGTGACCACCACATACACCCCCGAGAGTAACGTCTTGCATTCCAGGCAAGTAGATAAGCAGGTCCGACAGGAATTCTGCCAGAGCTCCAAAGATGCGATAGAGAGAAGTGATCAGGGGCCAGGGAGCGGATGGAGGGAAGACACAAGTCCTGCCTTCCATTGATCATAATGGCGAACGCAAGATTGTCTACTCAGTGGGGAGAACAGTAATATTCTTTTACTTCAAGGAATCATGGCTCTCTGGGGAAAACGTCAGCTTGCCTGCTTTACACTTCTGTGAGTGGAAAGGGTCACACAAAGTGGTAAGTGTTGTCTTGGTGAACGCTTACATCCCACCATTGGCGGCATGTGCCTTTGACGTCACCTACTACACAATCATGGGACTACTAATACACAGGACAGATTGTGACAGAGAAGAGGATAAGGGCAAGTATCAAAGCCATCCTGGAGAACCCCCGCTCATCCTCTCAACAGTGAGCTGGGGCGGATGAGGAGCACCTTCAGTCACAGACTCATGACCCCAGGCATCACAAATTATCTATGTAACTAAAAGTGTGTCTAAAAGTGTGTCTCCCATGCATCAAGTACTGCTTTTTAAAACTAAATAAGTCCGAGCCATTTAATTCTTACAGTTTGCTGCAAATTTAAGAGAGCTTAACAGATAATCCCCTCTGTTGAGTGTGCACTAAATAACTGGGCTAATTGGCTTAATGCACTACATGCCTGGCTAGATTCCACCATTTACAATTCATTACAAACTCTTAAGGTTAGATTTAAATGAGCACATTTCATTTGTCTTCCGTGTAAGCATTTTTCTGCAATGGCTTTCATTGATTGAAGCTCTAAGACGTTGAGATAGCTTTGAATCAAATATTTCATTGTGTGCATTGTAATATTATAAAATCTGTGTTTTCTGTGTTGAATTGTTCGTCTTTCTGTAACATACCTGGGAGGCCAACTCTGGGTTTTGAGCGAGTGACTGCATCATGCTGCGCATGTAGGGAGCAGACAGCATGTTCTGCATCAACTGAGGGTTTTCAGAGATCTGCTGCAGTAGACTCTGCATGCCTGGACTGTTGAACATGCCTGCAATCCAAGGACAAGAAAGGAGTTATGTACAAAATAGAGAGCCTGCACTTTCCCACGGGATACGCACGCTCAGTTGGACTCAATGGCAAACATGCTGCAACATGGCTACCTTTAGTGGAAACTACAGAACCGTGAATGAAAAAAAAAATGACCCGCTTGAATCTAAAGGCAGTTGGACTCCAGAGTAAGCATTTACAGCTTACTAAAGAACCAGTGGCCTATAGAGATTAACATGAGATTTATACGTACATGACTTGAGAAATACTTAAAGCAAAGTTTGAATGGATCATTAGCTCATCCATGCATGGACTTGGAGTCTGGGTGATCTGAACATTGTATTTTAGCTAAACATTGGCACAGACACGGGAGCCAAAGAAAACCACCTCTTACTCAGGCTGTAATGATTTGAAGAAGTTCCCCATCAGCTTATGTTAAAGGAAAGCTAGCTGGCACACTGTCAAAGTTTTGAGTTATTCTCTCTGGCATACAGTGGATGCAACTGCAGTGACTGATGCCTACAGCGACATCACATGCATCCATTCTAAACACAGGTAAGAGAATCAATTTCATCCACTAATAACCTGATCTTGTCTCACCATTTCCCAGACTGCCAGGATTGATGCCCAGAGGGTTGGACACACTGGGGTTGGTGCCCCCAGTGGTGCTAGTGCTTCCTGTCGTGCCCCCACCACTCTCAGAGGGGTTTGAAGAATTTGTTGGCCCCCACGGGTTGGGAAGTGGCTCTCGGTTCTCTGTCCGTGACGGCTGGGCACCAGAGTCTGAACCCCCACCTAGAGCTGAGAACGGGTTGCTACCAAACTAGAAGGAAAGAGATTAGATAATTAGATAAAATTTGAAAACAAAGCATTCAAATTTTTGGTATTATTCAAAATAAACCCCCTTAACAGTGAAAAATGGGGCTATAAAAGGTGATCAAATGTGTGAAAGCAATGCCTGACCAGGATTAACACAAATCGGATTTGATAAGCAAATATCTCTCCCAGCTACCTGTTCCCTGGCAGCACTGAACATGGGTTCCTGGATATCTGTGTACATCCTCCGCAAGGCATTGTAACCCCCTGGGATGCTCTCCAAGTTGCTCAGAGCTCGGTCCTGGTTCCTCATCATTTCCTGCATCATAGCCGGGTTCCTGGCCAGCTCCATGGTCTGGGAAAAATGATGGCATCAGAGGAGACTAGTCAGGTCAGCATTATATTTAAAATACCTATTAAAGTGCTTTTTCGTCTCTCTCAATTTCATATACCTGTCTCATGAGCTCAGGGTTGTTTAGCATGTGTGAGATTTCTGGGTTACGTTCCATCAGCGTTTGCATCTGAGGATTGGCCAGTATCATCTGCCTCATCAGGTCTGGGTTGGACATCATATTCTGCACTAGCGGGTTTTCCATGATCTGAGAAAGCATCTCAGGGTTGGACATCAGCTGCCTCTGCATCTGCTGCTGCAGTTCCATGAAGTTTGCTGAGCCCATTCCAAGTCCAGCCAGACTGGACAGGTCACCAAAGCCAGCTGAAAGATGGTGGATGGATGGTTGAAGGTAACTCACATTTCTATATGGTGCCCAACCAATTATGGGCATTGAATGTTAATAGTTACGCACAAGTGGACTCACTCAGTATATTGGGTGTCTGTGTGGGTGGTGGGACAGAGCCAGTAGACCCTGCTGTGGAGGGGGGATTGGTGCCTGGAGTAGAGGTGGAGGCACTGCCTGCTTGGGTGGAAGATGAGCTTGAGGCTGAGGTAGTACCACCATCTCCTGCCCTACACAGAAGAGGTAAGCAATTCAGCGCAAACTGAAAATCCACATAAACTGAACAACAGCGGCTCATTGAATTCCACAACATCTTATTAATCTTATTAAAAGGCAAGTGAATACTTCTTACAGCAAGTTTTTCTGTTGAACCAACATTCTTCGCATAATTATGTGGCCTTACTTTTGTGCTGTCTTTATTACTAGGTGAACTGTCAGGCCATCCTTTATGCCATGTTGGCTGAGGCTTTCGCCGTCCTTCAGAATCTTCCCTGCAAAAATCAGAACCAACTGGTCCTGTTTGGCTTTGAACCGCCTGGAGATTTCTTCTTTAAACTACAAATAGGAGAGAAATAATGACAAGAAGTGAGAAAAAAATACAAAAACACGAAAAGAAAAAACAATTAGACAATTTTGTCTAGAATGTGATGGTTATAACGCAAGTATGTTGCTCTAATCTGTTTCTGTTCTGTTGCCAGCCTGAAAGGTCACATTTCCAAGAAAATTCTCTTCTTATCCTATTAGCAGAGGTCTAAACACCATAAACCTGGCAAATCACTGTTAATGTTTGACTACTGTGTGAAGAATTGTTAACTCAAGGAAATCTGTGATCCTAAGGCAACATGTAGTACAGTTCCATCATCATGCAATTTCAATATGTCTTATGGAGACATTTAAGCCCAACAAGCTCCTTGTAGAGCAGATATGAAAGTCTTTATCAATAAGGACAACAGGGGCATTATGATATTTTACTGCTTATAGGATGTTTTAGTTGTAGGTTTTTATTATATAACCTCAATAGGCATTATAAATCACATTATCAAATTCTGTAACTTGCTTAATGTATAGTGTGTTATACACTGTTTATTATTGCTTAATAAGACTTAATAATCGCATTAGTTCTACTTTCATATGAATTTGACACCAATGGCAATGAAAAGTGTATGACAAAGAATACAAATGTTGTCATTAATTGTATCAAACATAGAGTTACACAAACTTAAGGATAGCAATACATACTTCGGGATTAGAAATGTAAGTCTAAAGAAACAGTACAAGTCGACTGTATAGATAAAAATCAATAAGGCAAAATTAACGTCTAAGAACCTCATAGTAATGATTAAGCCTTGAAAAACACATGCTACATGACTGCATTGCAACACGTCGGCAGGCCAACAAGAGCACAGAGAATTCTGTATATTCCCCTGAAAGCTGAATGACTCAGTGGTAGCAGTTAGAATGTTCTAGAGTGAAAGCAACCTTTAGCATTTATCACGATGTAGAAGAAAATGATAGCGATTCCGCATACAATCCATCATCAACCACTTCAATGTTTACATTCGTGCTTGATTTAATCGACAAAGATATATCGCAATCCGTCAACTGACACTTGTTTAGCTAACATAGTAAGCTAACGTTGTCTCAGCTCGCAAGCTAACTTAGCTAACTAGCTAAATGTTACCGTTAGCTGGCTAGCCGGTTAGCCATTTCCAATATAAACATGATAGTATCTCTCAATTGGCTTACCACGACCTTGATAACGCCGGGTAGTTGTTAACACAAGCAGTAATACTTTGAATACACACAGCCTCTTAAATTTCACAGACTCTCAGTCAGCCGGTAAGAGTGACGACCAATGCTAACATAGCTAGTTAGCTTCCTAGCTGAAGTTGTGGGCAGGGGCATGACGTTAGAGCACGGCACCAGCCAGCTCCCCCACTAGCCAAATCAACGAACCTGAGTGACGGACGAATCTTCTGCGATGGCGATTTCTTCTTTGTCTTTAGGGGTTTTTACTGTGACCTTGATAATAGTTCCCTCCGAGGCGTCAGGTTTATTATTGTTGTTATTACCAGGATCTGCGGCGCCTTGGTCAGCCATCTTTACTCCACCGATGGAACAGCTCGGGTCTGGCGTCAGCTTCCGGGTCACGAGGGGTCAAACGTCTTTCCGGAACGAATCTCACGAGATCGAAGTCATCTCGAGCTCAGGGCTCAAAGTCCATTTTACTGATTTCAAAGTTGGGAAAGCTACTTTGAAAGCAGGCCTTTACAAGCTGCCCATTACTTCACACAGGAGGAAGTTGTTTGTCCTTCATTGCAGAATACAAATTCAACAAGCGCAGATCATAAATAAATAATAAAGTACGACACAAATACAATCATGGCACAGATCAACAAGTACAAGTGCAAAAAGTCAGAATATAATATAACCAAAAGAAAGAAAGACACAAAATAGATAAAAATATAATACAAAATAGAATCATTCAACCTCTCTCTGGGGTCCTAATGAATACTAAAACTGACAAATGTTAATGTAAGACAAGTGCTATTTATGAGCTGATCAATTTCAATTAATCCATATACAGAACCGTCTCTTTCAAGAATGAATTAACATTTTTATGGTAAATAATTGCAAATATTTATTATTGCATACAAATTCAGTTTTTCTGTCCCACACTGTGAGGCTAAATATAACTGTTAAAACTCAGTGTTGGAATAATCAAAGAATTGAGAGTAGATGGTAAGAACATTTGTCACCAACAATTCCGAAAAATGTTCATGTCATGGAAATGTCAGATACATCACATTAACTGAAACACCACCCACCTATATGCTGATTATACACCCATCCACATGCAGACAGTCAGAGTATCCAAATAATACTCCCTGACTTCTGCATTTGCTAAGATTAAGATGTAATTGTCTTGCATTTTTGCTTTGTTCTAAGCATTTTGCTTTGTCTTAATCTGTAGTCAGATGAACAGCAACATATGTTATGTTGTGTATTTAACATCAGATAAATGATTGGAAAAATTGCCTCTTTGCAATTGTGTCTTACAATAATGTTTGTCTGCATATTGAAGTCACATTAGTTGCTGCATTGTTTCCGATTATTCATAGTAATCATATATAGCTGTGAGGTAGACACAGGTGTGAAAGAACTAATACAATATTATGATGTGTATATATGTATGTGTCTATATATGTATGCATGTATGATGTGCCGATCCGAAAAACAGTATCAGTATTGGCCCAGTACTGGCCAAACTCAATAGAGGTTCCATTGACTGTTGAGTTATATCCAGTATTTTACACAAGATGAATAATTTATTTTATTCTAAATACTCGGGTAAAATCTTAAGGCACAAAGGAGCTAATAAAAAAAATTCTGCATGAGGCACTTTTAATAAAAAAGAAGCAGTGGTATTGCATAACAGAGCTGTGCTGTGGGCTATGCATATTTTTCTTTTAGTGGGGTAGAATATTTATTTTCACTGTATGATGTTTTTTTTAGATGACAAGGTTAAAGCAAAGTGCATCCACACCAATATATTCTTAATTGCTTAGTTGTTCAAGACAGAAAAACAGATGGGGTAACACTCAAGTTATGGGATCGGACCTCAAAAATAATATTTTATCAGATGACAAGATGATCCTTTATTAAAGACCACCTGTATAGAGTGCCCCATCTATATGTGTCCCTCCACACCCACACAGTGTGACAGCACTGCAGGAAAAGTGTCTGTTTCAGCATGTTGCATTGACACAGACAGTCCTGCATACCGATGCATATCCCCCAGTTCCAGAGCACACCATTTACAAACAAACAAAACCCCCAAAAAAGAAATATGGACCCCCTTTGGAAGGCCCCACACATACACTCTCTCAAATGTGCAGGGTCACATGCATCGTGTCCCCTGTGATGTCTCATTCTAGTGCAGGAAGACTGACTGCTGTAAAGGATTCTGCTTTCATCGACAGAAAACACGAGGGGACAACCTTTTGGGTGTGATATTGTTTGTGACTCTCTCCTTACCCTAAGTGAGAGGCACCTCTCTCTCTCTTTTCCCTTCCACCTGTCTCTATCTTTACCTCAGAGAGGTGGGCAGCAGAGAGGGTGCATTTCCAGAAACAAGGTAAGGATTCAAATTCTGTGTTTTTTTTCTGTGTATGTGAGAGGCTGCATATCCGAGAGCGATACACTCACATTTATGATGACTGTGGATGGGGAGGAAGAAGCCGGCAGAAGCAGATAAAACCTCATGACTGCCCAACAAGCACTGGTGTGACATTTGGATTGGGAAGGGAAACTGAAACTAGCAAGAACATTACAGAGGATATAATTCATTGTGGTTTTGCTTTGCTCCTGTTTACACGAGTGACAGTGATGTTCCCACGAGAAAAGAGGTAAATATAATTGATGTTAATTTGAATTAATTTCGATAAAGTCAGAGTATTTCTATGTACGTTATATTTTCCGTAAATCATTTTTTTCATTGTTCATGGATTTCCCTTATTGTAGGTGAGATATATGTTTAGCAACTTTTTTCATAGCAGTATTGTATGAATAGTTTGCATCTGTTTTTATTGCATGGTGGCAAAAACATATATTATTTGTGCAATGTTCTTGATTCATAAATTCACCATTTCAGCTCTGGACACAGTATGAAAGTGGGTACACATTTATGCAGTGCATGTGTAGTAAAACATTGTTTTATTTGTCTATTTCTCCTTGCTGTAGTTGCTCTGCAGTGGCGCCGTTATCTCAGCTCAAGATGTACAGTTTTATGGGCGGAGGCCTGTTCTGTGCTATCGTGGGTAATATCCTCTTGGTTGTCTCCACTGCAACGGACTACTGGATGCAGTACCGTCTCTCTGGAAACTATGCCCATCAGGGTCTGTGGAGATACTGCATGTCCAACAAGTGCTTCATGCAGACCGACAGCATAGGTGAGACACACTAGTGAGATAAATCCAAAAAACATACAGGATTATGCTTCTATCAGCGAACTAGTTGGCCTTAGTTTCACCTGGATTATAGTTGTGTAAAAGCAGCAGCTCAAAGTCTGCAGAAATCCTTTCTGCTACCTGGAAGAGAACTACATTTCATAGACCTTGTGAAAGTGATGATGATGCATGTCAGTATTCCTAAAAGTTTCGTACATGTTTGGAAAACGTTTTTTTCAAAGTGTGACATCTTCTTTTTATCTCTTTCTAACTTGTCCAGCTTACTGGAACGCAACGAGGGCCTTCATGATCCTGTCAGGGATGTCGTGCTTTGCCGGCATCATCGCAGGCATCATGTCCTTTGCACACTTCTCCTCCTTTGAAAGGTTCAACCGTTCCTTTGCTGCAGGAATCATGTTTTTTGTCTCCAGTAAGTCTTGTTTCTCCAGATTTAACACACACATACACTAAACAATTTCCGGAAGAGAAAACTGACGTGCACCTTCCTCTCAGCTTTCTTTGTTCTGCTGGGTATGGCCATCTATACGGGAGTGACAGTCAACTTCCTGGGAAGGCGGTATGGTGACTGGCGCTTCTCCTGGTCCTACATACTGGGCTGGGTGGCCATGCTCATGACGTTCTTTGCCGGTGAGTAAGGACCAGAAGTCAAACTGTGTTGAATTAATGTTCGAGCTGAGTGATGACTATGATGACTACAGAAGTTACAGTCAAGCATTCAAGGCATCAACCTTTATTATTCAATGTTATTTCAAGCCCCTGTTTTTATGATCTGAAACATATTTCAAAGGAAGATAAAACTATTATAATTTGTTTTTACCAAACTCACCTGCATAGGAAACTCAGACAGCCAGAACACTCCTCACTACAGCTGATGTTGTTTCATGAAACCCTCTGTCTGTGTGTTGCAGGTATTTTCTACATATGCGCCTACAGAATGTGTGAATGCAGAAGAGGAAATGGCCCACGCTAGGGGGACATAGACGGCTTGTTTGGAGAGAAAAAGAGGCCGATGCTGCTTTGCAAGAGGACAACCAGAAAACGTTGAAGCGGTCTTGACTGATCTCCTGCAGACACGGTGTCTGATGCTGCTACTGGAGGCCAGTGGGGGTCTTCCTAAAATAAATACTTCTGCAAAGTGGACTTTTTTACGAATATTAACGATGATATCCCAGAGAAAAATAATAAAACTGTTAATGTGATATACAGTTGTTGCAATGCTCTTCCTTTATAAGGTATTTAATGTAATAGATAAGTATATTCATCAGAAGTGGAGCGTTGGTATTTCATTCCCACCAAAAGATGGCAGCACTTAACCAAATGTGCTTGATGAGGCTTATCAGGATCACATACCTGCAAGCTGTTGAGAAACATCTATTTTTTTATCTACATCTTTTCACTTTATACATTCACATACAAGTGACTTTTCCCCCAGGAAATGCTTCTGGTATGAAAAATGTATGTATGGTGGGAATGTAAGTTATGTAGTAATGTTAGTCCACAGGACATATGTTTGTCTGGGGATTCCCCCTGAAGGTATTTGGTGAGGCACTGCCTCGTACTTCTGAGGAAGATGTCCCCCAAACTAACAGTGAAATATGTCTTCTTTATTACAGGGGTCCTCAAACTTTTTTTCCAATTATGTACAAACCTATGAAATGTTTGTTCAGCCACGGACCCCCTGAAGAGAGCAAAACCATTTTTGGTGGAAAAAAATGGCCTGTTGCCAGATTCATTAAACAAAAATCTGGATCCTCAAAAATGGACTACTAATTTTCTAATGTTGAGAGTATTATAGGCCAAGTTATTATCATCATGCAATAACACACAAACAGCATAGTAATAGCATGTTTTATTTGTTTTCTATTTTTATGATCTTTATATTGGGGTGAGGTTTTAACCATGTTCGATGGATGAGTCCCCCTGATACATATTATAATCACAGCCGTACAGTTTAGTGGCCTGGTTCGGGGCTTCACTCAGGATCCCCTCGGAGGCAGAGAGACGACGACAGGATCAAACTCTTTTCCAGGCACGGTGTGTTTCTTCGCTTTATTTTGATCAGTTGCTGCAGATAAAAGGAGGCTTCTCACAAATATGTGGATCAGTTGAATGTTAAAGATGTTTGCATTCACAAGAATCATATTGAATATAAAATGCATTTTAAACAGCCCATTGTGGTACGATTACTTTTATATTCCCTGCAGTACTCCAAAGTACTCCTAGGGGTACACGTACGCCATCTGAGAAGCACTGCTTTATTAGGCTGTTGTTTCTGGGCTTTACCTCTGGCACCTGGCATGACCCTCCACGACAGGTTTGTTGAGGTCGCCTGAGGAGACTCAAGTATAAGCAGCACATGGAAAAGTAGTTAAAGTGTGTTTGCTGTTTGTGTTTGTGTGGAACAGAACACAATGCAGAACGGAGAAGAAGATCATTTGCCTGGACCGGGTGGACCTGGGTGTAGTCTTCAGCCCCTGATTGTTCCACCGCCTCTATCTTTGATAACTGCTTCCTCCTTTTTATACTTGTCTATTCCTCACCATCAGCTGGGAGGAAAGGGGCAGTTGCTGTCGAGCTAATGAATGCTTTGGCTACTTGGTGACGCAGAAACAATGAGAGAAATGTAAACAGCCACTGGAGAAAATCCCTTGATCCAAGTTTCCATACTTGGTCCCTGTGGCTGCTGTGAAGAGATAAGCTCTCTAATATGACGTGTTTTTCTCCAGATTTGTTCATAAACCACCCTAAAGCTTTCACTCAGTAGCCTGTGGGATAATTTCAACATTTTCACATCTTGCCCCGACTCTCATTAAGAACATTAGTACCAGTGCAGAACCTCAACTGGAAGTTTTAAAAACTTAAGAACTCAGGATGGTGGTAACATTTTCAATGATGGTGGCCCGTTTCCCCGAACAAACGAACCCATTAAGCAATGACAGTCTATCACACTACATTTGCACATCCAGCATGAGAAGTTTGTATAAGCAAAATAGTGTTAAGGACTATAATGAAACTAGCAACGTCCTGGTCAAAGGTCTGGACTGTTAATCAGCTTTAAAAAAAACATAGTAGTACTTTAAGTGTGCTAGGACGTGTCAGATTATGTGTTTATTAACTAGACGCTCGACTTTACTGTTTTTGCAACATTAACCTTCTTCCTGTCTTGCCTCCGCTGTAGGAAGCAGAATCTCGCCGGCTGGATGTGTTTTTTGTAGAATTGCAATATCGCTGAATTTTTCTTCCAAATCAGCTCACATACAACATCTGCTTGGAGGAGGAAAAACCCAAATGTGCACTTAAGGTTGAAATATAACCAAAACTGAGCAACGCATCCACTCACGTCATTAAACAGTTTTAAAAGTGAGTGATTCTTTAACGCACAGGAATGCGAGTTCCTGCCGTCCCTGCACACAGCAGGTATGTGTCTGTGTAAGCAACTGTTAGTTTGGCAGTCTGTCAGCAGAGGCACCTGGTAGTTTTCACTGACAGAGCCGTCTGATATATGTGACAATCTTCCAAATGATGCTAATTTTACAGCCCTGCAATTTCTCTCAGGATGGTGTCCCTCTCTGAGGCAGATGTTCAGCCAGGTGTTTGTTTGAGACATAGAGATACAAAGTGTGAACACACGTCCAAGTGGGGCTCACGTGGGCTGAACCCGGTGTTAGTTGGCTTCAACCTCGGCTTTACCTGGGCATGGACACCCCAGAAGAACATACGCTATAAACTGTTGTTCTACCTATATGGTCTGTATGGAGCCAATCAAGGGCCCATCATCATCTCACCAGGCTAACTGATGTTGGGCCTCTGTGGAAACTGCTTTTGTCTGGATACTGAAAGTGGTCCAGATGGACGTGTTCCAAACCAATAGAGGTCAACATCTCAAGTTAAGGTGTCCAGCTCTATTTCAAGAAACAAAAACGCTAACTTGCTTATCATTAGCCAGAGTAGAAAACTAGAAGATTACCAATTGATTTACGTTCTAGCACTCATCTATGGTCACAAGCTTTGAATAGTGACTGAAAGAAAAGAGTTTCCCCTGCAGGGTGGCTGGTCCGGGCCGCTGCTACCTTGTGGAACGCAGCATCTTCCCATTTCCTGCCACTCCAGAGAGAGGTCAAAGTCCAGGCATGCCTCCTTCATGTGATAGTGACTCACTGTCGTCTGTTAAGGAACAAAGTGTTATTGTGGTGTGGTGTGACTGAAGATTCATCCAGGTCCGGGTCATACCTATACACTGGTTCACCTTAAGCAAGCAGCCGTGGTGATAAAGGTTTTACTTGGAGGACTTCATAATGAATTGTTTTAGGAAAGATGTGCAAACTGTTTGGCCTAGTTTCCCAGTAAGTGATGAAAGAGTATGCTGACTCAGCAGGGCCTTATAAAAACTGCCCTCATCCAACCCGGCCACATCCCATTTAGCATCTCCCTTAACACCCTTTACCCCATTGTGTCTCACTAATCTCCTCACATATCTTCACTACCATAAGAGGCCACAGTGGGACAGTGCAGGTTTTGAAAGACTTTATTGTGCCGCACAAGTGAACACTAATGTGACATTACATTTAGTGAGCACAATACAATAGACAGAGAGATAATACAACATTGCACAGGAGAAATAAAGAGTAATAAAGTATATAATTTACACATCTTGTCATAAATAAAGTCTACACATAGGTGAATGTGGAGTGGTTCATTTTACATAAAATACACAACTTCTGAGTGGATTGTGGCTGCAGCTCCGGGGGAATCGGTACTCGCTGGGAACTGTTTGGCTGAAATACAATTTATATAAAATAATAGATTGGCAGAGTGTCTTTGTTTCAGTTATTATCACATCTGAACCATTACTGGATGTAAAAATAATTCTAATTTGCTTTCATGCTTCTTATTCGCTCATGAATACAACCGTGAGAATAGTTTTGCATCTAATGTCTGTGTTGCTCTGGAGCACGGAGGTCATGAATGTTGTCGTATAAATTCACGTTTAAGGGTTTCCGACTTCACTGGTGAAAGTATGCAGTAAAACAAACGAGACACTGGCAGTGAATGCAACACTGAAATGTAAACCGATATAACTTAAGTTGCGTCCGTTGATCCTTTCCTCCCTTGTGAAGGAGTCAAAGCAATATGTTCACAGATAAGAATAAAGAAGGGAAGAATCTCCATCTTTCTTCAGAGCAAGGAGCTCAGTTTATTCTCCTGAACAACTCATGTCGACGTGCCGCTCTTGGTTCCTTCTCCTCTTACTCAGCTCAAAACGAAAGCAAAGATCCCGTACGTTGCAGCAGAAACATACGACAGCTTATCTACCTGCAGCTCCTCCACCACGTTGCACATTGCCTGTCCATCCGCACTTTTCTCTTTCATGTCTATCTGCCTGTCCGAGCCTGAAGGAGACGAATGAAGGACTTTAGGATCACGAGACAGGATGATATAGAAACGGAAAAGCCTTTTGAAGTTGAAGCACCAGGATGTAATCGAAGGTACGTTTATATTAATACCGTACTTTAACCTTCAAGTGAGGCCGTGGTTAAAGGAGGTTACCAGGCAGGTTTTTATGACAGTTGGTGCAGAGGTGGCGCATGGGCCAAGCAAGAAGCCAGTAAATATTGACGTCAATTTCATGAATTTCTAAGGAAATATTGGCCTACGTGGACCTTAGCCGAGCACCATATGAAATGCATCACTAGCAAATACTGGACTTTAGCAGCAGTGTCCCCCCTCGTCCTCCTCACTGTGGTCAAACTATGTAGACGTACGAGAAAAGAAGAGTGATGAGTGTGTTATGAAAGTCACTACATACAGCACATCTTAAACCAAGTAGTAAAATAAAACTTTAAAATACAACTGCGACAAAAATACCATCGTTAGCTCAGACTGCAACAGCGTACACAGAGCAGAGCATATTAAGACTACGATAGACAAACAGTGGTCTAAGCAACAGCTTCTTTAAGGCATTTACAGTCTTTCTAGCCCCATGATGCATCAGTGTTTTATGTTCAAATGGCATGATGGGGGAAGAGTTTTAATAATTTGTACACCAGAGTGACTTTCTGTCACCTGGCAAGAATGGAAGTCATTTATTTCACCTGCAGCGAGAGCAAATGATACACGTCATATCATATCTCATCTGCTGCCCTCCTCAGTATTAACATTTAGTTTAAGGGCAAACATCAGCCTGTTTTGTTGTTACATTATACTGCTTTTTATTAACACTGGAATGTGTGAGAAACTACCAACTGCAGCGACTACCTCTCTAAAACTGAGGGTGAACTGAGTATAGCTGACAGGCAAATGTCAATAAGGTCATGTATGTTATATTCATCGTGTTACACCGCTGGTCTGGGTGTGTCTTTGTGAAAGGGAAGCGTCCCCGCCTCATGTCTGATAATCTGCCTCTCAGATTTCATCTTTTCCAAGCTGTCCCCGTGAAATCAGGTCCGTCTGGATTATAGATTTGGAAGAAGAAAAGACTAAAGGTTCATGTTGACAAGGAAGCACCAAGACGAATGGAAAAGAGCAGATCAGGCTTTTCTTTTCGCCGTCACCCAATTTGACATGTTTCATCAGATATGAAGCTGAGGACTCTGGGAAGTGTGGTCTTTGGAACAGTAGTTACCTGAGGGGCCTAACGAAGCTACTTGGCACCAGACAAGGTGACATAAAAGAGCTTTTCTTTGTTTTCTTTGGTGCCATAAACCCTCAGTTACAGTGAAAGTAGGGAGAGTTGTTTCTAACGTAATGTATGGAAAGCTCTGTTATTGTGTGTGTGTGTGTGTGTGCGTGTGTGTGTGCGTGTGTGTGTGTGTGTGTGTGTGCGTGTGTGTGTGTGTGTGGCTGTCCCAGCCAGCTCGGTGTACACAGGGATGTTATAAGTTCTGAGACTCCTGGCGTGGTTCCCCTGTGCAGCAACAACCAACAATAGCTGGGTTGAAGATCTCGTCGGGGATCCGAAGCGTCTCTAAATGTGTCGGCGGCGATGGTGGTGATGATGGTTGTGCATGTCCTCCATCGTGATCCTGCCCCAGGCGCCGATCACAAATGTTTCTATCTCACACTCGTTGGCCCCACGAGCGATGCGAAAGAAGCCGTTCTCTCCCCAGTTCTTTCCCCAGGAGTTCGCAGCAATCTGAAAAGGAAATAAAGTATAAATATGCAATCAAAGATACTGCAGAGGAATAAGGAGGAAGAAAGAAGAAGCATGCAAGAACAGAACGTTGGTAACTGCCATTTATTTTATTCTATACAACAAAAAGATCAATGTTAAGAGCCTCCTTGGGTTTACAATTGGCTTTTTTTCTAACAATAACAGTAAGTAAGCATTTAATCCTGTCTTCTGATCTTACCCAGTACTTTCTTGGCGATCCATCAAAGTTTCTCTCCTCTCCCCACCTGGTGCACAAAACAAAGAAGATGGTCACTCTACATGCATGACAAGGCACGCAACACGACGAAGGGTAACCTCCAACACAGATGTCATAACAGCGAAGGCTATTTTTAAAGCAGGGATGATTTCCTTCTCAGAAGTGTGTTCACCTGTGGCACACAAGTGATTATTGGTGGCAGGAAGTGTTCAAATGGGTTTAAACGTTCATGTTGTTAACAACATCCTGGAAAATGAGTATTTATGGCTGGACACCACCGAGTTGCACTCCCACTTCATTCCTATCCGAAAGAACACGGAATTCCCCTTTTCCTCCGGCATTTCCGCCCTCCAGATACGAAACAGGAAGAAGAGGGTTGAGTATGAGGAAGCGAACACCACCTTGATCCCGTCAACGCACGGCACACAACAAGATAGACGACGGCGTTTCTAAAAATCGCAAAAACAAATGAGTGAATGTCAATCGCAATTCCTCTCATCAACCTTTTTTCCTTGCCAGTAACGTTGTTCTCAGGAAACCTCGGCCGCAGCCCCATCATGCCTTGCTCTCCTAACTTAGCGGCTGCCAACTTTTAGATGCGTCTGCTCGTCGTGATCAAAAACATTCTCCCAAAGCCAATTCCCATCCTGTTTTTGCAATGTTTCCCAGGAGACTCCTGGTGGCCAAACCGTTGTTATCTTTTATAAGGGAAAGGAATGCTGGGAAATAGAGTGGCTGATTTCAGACTCAGCCAACTCGATGGCCTGTCGCCATAACACTGGCAGCCTCCTATCAGCAAGTGGCTTTATTAGCCCAGTGCTTCATTGACTGGAGTCAGACATCACACTGAGCAGGAGCAGACACATTCAATGCAGCTGCATAAACAAGAGATGCCAACTACAATCTGGAATCCACCAGACTGACGGGACTTTGAAGGTGATTGGCCAACTCCAAAAAGTGTGTGTGTCTGTGTCACACACCTGTACGTGGGTTTGTGTACCCACATATGCATGCCTGCCTGCCTGCACATTTATTGGTATAGACAGAGCCAGCCAGAATCGGACCACTGCTGATCTCTTATCTGGCCTCCAATCGGCTCGCTTGCTCACTCCGGGACAATGATGGGCATACCGCCTTGCCCGTGTGCCCCGCCCTTTTCCAACGCCCCTCAGCCCACCCCTGACCTCTTCTCCGGGGGATTGATCCCCCTCTCTCTGTCCGGTGCAGTCAGGATCAGCAACCCAGACAATGCCCTTTCCACCACAGTGGACCTCAATGGTCTTTCCACAAACTTTCCCAGGCCCTGGGCTTAAAGGAACGCACCGCTATGGGATTTGGTCTATGCAAACACACTGATGCCTGAAGCTGGCAGGTTGGTGCCCCAAACACTATGCCTATGCCCCCCCTCACCCCGTTACCCCCTTCGCTCCATCCGTCCCTAAACCCGTGTCTCTGGTACATCCACTCGCCCAGCGCAGTGACGGTGAATAACGTCAGTAGAAGGAGCCAGAGGCATCCAGGGAAGCCTGGAGTCATCATCTCACACCCAGCACACCCAGCGTACCTCCACCTTCTTTAAACTTTTGAGGCTGTAGAGAAGTAAATCCAGCCCACAGATCCAGTCTGATCCTGGCTGGAGCACGGTGACCAAACACGTACATTCGCAGTCTCGAATGAAGACATTTCTGAACAGCGTGTGCTTCTTTAGTATGTGATTTAAAGAAGGTAAGTACAGGTTGGGGTTTGCATCATGTGCATGCCTGTACATGCCATCAAATGACATCTCATGAAGTATACACGGAAAGGGACGGGGAAAGTTAGGGGTTCTTTGCAAATAAGTATTAAAGGAGTAGCAGTAGACGCTGTCTAACGCTGTGGTACGTCCAAATGCTCACAAACATACATTCCTTTGTCCCCAGGACAGGAACCAGTACGAGGCAGCCGCTTGTTTCCCTAATTTTGAAAGTGAGACTTGTGAACAGAAACGTATCATTGACACACTTCGAAACCAGATGGCTGAGCCACACCTGAGAGACCTGTCAAATATTTACAAGTAAAAATGGTGTGTATGACTCTTTACAAGCCCCCTGGCCTCTCACTGCCCCCCAAACAACACTCACAAATAGTGGGCAAACAAATACCTGCCTGTCTGGGGATAGTCTGAAAGATAACATTTTGGCTTGGATGTAGGGGAGGGATGAAAAGAGGAAGCATTTCTGGTCAGTCAGACTCCGGGAGTGATGATGGAGAAACCACAGAGCGAGAAGAGATGTTGCAGGAAGGCAGGCGAGACGGGGAAAAAAGAGACAGACGTTCAGGTAGTCCAGGTGTGTCGGCTGTCTGCCCGCCTGCATATTTGTGGTCGCCAAAGTTACTAGATAGAGGAGGAAGGGGGAGGGAGGCCTTGTCTGGGGCAGACAGATGAGTGGAGCCAAGGTGTGTCTTCTCGAAGCAATAGACTGGGAGGGAAGCTTATTCACACGTACACACTCAGCTGTGTGCAAACATGCGGGCGGGTGAGGCTTTGATGAGGCTCACAAATTCAGGGCTGATACCAGGACTTACTCAATCATAACCTGATTCATCCTTTGCAAACCCCCATTTTCTGCTGAAATGGCATCCGGCGAGCATGTAACAACAGTGCAACCTGACAGATCGGCTGCGACCGGGATGAAAGACAGATGTTTCTACCCAGACTGCACTTCTGGTCTCATCCTTGTCACAAGTCCAAACGAACAAAATCATACGCAAAGAAGAAAACCTCTACTTTCAGTGAGGGTCCAGACGGCCTGACATGTAACACACCGCAGTGTTTCACAGGTAACTCACCCAGTGATCCGGACTGAATGGGTGCCATGTTTGCGGTATTGTGGAGGTTTGGTGAAGCTGACGTCAGTGTGTTTGTAGATCCCACTCTTGTAGACAAAGAAGTCCTCGTGGACCTCCATAATAGCTGCAAGGACAAACAAGCAGGATGTATTACTACGTGTATAGAACACACACACACACACACACACATAATAGTACTTTCCTATTTTAGCACAAATTTGATTCAGATACACCCAGAAGTCAGTCAAATCGGCTGTGTGTGTGTGTGTGTATGTGTGTGTGTGTGTGTGTGTGTGTGTGTGTGTGTGTGTGTGTGTGTCTGTGTGTGTGTGTGTGTGTGTGTGTGTGTGTGTGTGTGTGTGTGTGTGTGTGTGTGTGTGTGTGTGTGTGTGTGTGTGTGTGTGTGTGTGTGTGTGTGTGTGTGTTTGTGCATTGCAAACAGTGAGACAGGGCAGTGAGGTAACGGTGGACTTCTTCAAACCTCAGGCTGAAATGTTTGGGAAGGAGGA